>JAMPIV010003033.1:560000-643216 GCA_024509875.1 Oreohelix idahoensis
ACATTTATTTTGTTCTGGATCAATTTTTTAGGTTGACCAGAACTTAAAAGGATTTAGAGATTATGAAAGAAATGCATGGAATATTATATCATAAATGCAATAGTGTACATATATATGTACTATACTAGTTAGTTTTATTAAAATGTTCTAGTAGTCATCTACTTGGGAGGATAGTTACTGTTTGTGCTGTTGGGGTGGCCTCATCACACCTGTCTATATTGACTACACAGTGTCCAGAAAATGGTGGGAATTTTTATGGGGTATTAGTAACTAAACTGCGTTGGTGAATGTCCAGCAGACCAGAGGCTCACTCATCTTGTCGTTGTAGCTCTGGTGCTGAAAACTGATGGTCCCACCTCCCCGTGCTGGCGGGCAATAATGGTGGTCTCTGTCACAAGTACTGCACAGATACACTCGAGTAAAGTCACCAACTGAATAGACACTGCTTTGTTGACAACAGAAACTCGCAGCTCTGCAATCAAAGTATGGGCCATGTGTCAAAATCTATTCTCTACCCACGTCTGGACACAACACTGACACAACAACCACATCATACAGACAGGTCAGATCTCTCTGACCAAACAGCACATTTACCATGGTGGTTTTACATCAGATAGATCCTCCCAGACTATAGATTCTGAAAAATATTTATTAGTTGTCTGCCCTAAAAGAGGATAGGTAATATGTTTCATTATTCTCAACACTTGATCTGTCTTGCCTAACTCTTGCTGGAGTTTATGTACATTGTTGGTCCCTAGACCCTGACTTGGGCGGGGGTCTAGAGCAAATCCCTACTTGTTTGTAAGGCTAGATTTCGATATGGCAGTATCAAATCACTCGAACATGAAACAATATTCAAAATATACAAAGAAATAATTTCAATCTTACCAGATTATGAATAAATAACACAGAATTGCTAGCAAAACTCAGCTGAGCTGCTGGCTATAGTATGGCGTCCCTAAATTTATTACACTTTCTTTCATATGGAAATCACCACACTTTAAAATCTGTGTCTATCACTGAACAACTATTGAGAAATGGCCCCACTTTCGCGTCTGAGCGCTAATGATATGATTGTCTGTGGCCAATCACTGCCTAGGTTTATTTTAAATTTCAAATTTCCTACCATAAAGTCATTTCAGTCATGCTTCAGTCAAGTATGGATGGTTATCTGTTAGTCTGTCCGTCTCTACTTGTGTTTCTACAAAATGTACTTGATTTTTGAACCAACCTTTCTCTCCCCTCCAAAATTTTGTCGTTAAAAGTTATATTTAGACACAGCTACCACCCAAAAACCCTCTCCTCCATACTAAGTAAATTTGAACACCTGCGTTTCGAGGTCGTGTTTTTTTGTGCAATTAGCGACACTTTTAGATTCCATACAGTCTGTCGATGATGTGAACAACACTGTCTTTTGTCATTATCTTCAATATTATCTATCCGTCTGTAAAATTAAGACCATATTAGTTCACTGCTCAGAATGGGCCATACGGCCAGCTAATTTTTATCTTACTACACATCATATTAAGAACAAAGTCCTTATTAAATTTTTGGTACTATTCCAAACATCTGCGTTTTAGCCGCTGAATTCAAATCAAGGGCTTGGTATTGCAAAAGCGTCCAATAAATGACTGTGGCGTATTATATCTAAGGTCCCTTCTGTCGAGTTGCTTACTTTTTATGTCAACTTGGGAAACGTGACTTTTCTCCGTTCCCCCCCCCCCTCCGTTTCCCCCCCCCCCCCCCCCCCCCCCCCAATTGCGTCTCCTTAGCCTTTCTAGTCTCACGCAATCTTTCCAGTCATATTTTTTCCTTTTTGATCCGCCGTTCCCCTCCTGTCTAGCAAGTCAATTATTATGGAGGATGATGACCCGCGTCTAGGCGATCATGTACTATTCGCAGCCTACGCATTATGTTTTTATCCTTAAATGTTATCTTTGGAGGTATTTTACCGTTGTATCTCTGTCAATTTCACTACACATCTCCCCACTTGAAAACATGCCTATGGCAAGTTCCAAAACCAGCGATACACATAGATAAAATTACTCCTCACGTCTGCCACTACTCTAATTTTGATCACAGGGGTGCCGACTGAGGAAATCTGCACCGACATTCAATTTGCCTGGGATATATTGGATACTAAACTGATAAGGTTGAAGCAACAAAGACCACCTCAGCAATCTTGCGTTTTCATGCTTAGCCTGAGACAAGAACACGAGAGGCTGATGGTCCGTCTCCACCACAAATGTCCTACCATACAGATAGATTTGAAACTTCTTTATTGCCCAGATTAATGCTAAACATTCCTTTTCGCTTGTGGAGTATCCTTGTTCCGCCTTATTCAATTTGCGGCTTGCATAAGCGACTGGTTTCAGTTCCCCATCCGGTGAAGATGATCTTTGCAACAAAGCCCCTCCGAGTCCTACATTACTTGCATCGGTTCTTAAGACAAAGTCCTGTGTCAAATCAGGCAGTTTGAGAATAGGCTTGCTAGTGAGTTTTTCCTTTAACTCTTGGAACGCTAGTTCACATTGTGCAGTCCAAATAATTTTATCTGGAAGTCCCTTGCGAGTCAGATCAGTCAGAGGAGCACAAATAGCGTTAAAATTTTTGATGTATTTCTGATAAAATCCGCATAACGACACGAATGATCGCACGTCCTTTTTTGTTTGCGGCCTAGGTGCTCTCTGCAGTTTTTCCAAATTCTTAGGATCAGGGGTCATATTACCCTGATATACAGTGTGCCCCAAGAATTCCAACTCTTTACATCCAATACAACATTTTGTTGGCCTAGCAGTCAATTCGCCTCCCGAAGTCTATCAAACAACATCTCCAGAGCTTCAATGTGTTCTTCAAATGTCTCTGTGGCGACGAGAATATCATCCATGAAATTCGTGATACATGGGTTATTCAGGGATCCAACAATTTTCGCATCATCCTTGAAAACACACTCGGAGCATTTTTCAGTCCGAATGGTAGCATATTGAATTCATAATGTCCATCCGAAGTGCTAAAAGCCAAATAAGGTCTCACTTCAGGCTTCACTGGGATCTGGTAATAACCTTTACTAAGATCCACCTTTGAAAAGTATTTTGCCTTGTTCAGTCTGGCAAATAACTGTTTTGTGTCTGGTAATGGATCCACTTGTCCTTCTGTGACAGCATTCAGTTTCCTGTAATCTATGCACAGTCTGTGTTCCCCAAACGGTTTTCTCAACAAAACGACACTAGAACTAAAAGATGATTCACTGTGCGAAATAATCCCCTCCTTCAACAAATACTCTATTTCTTCCTTCAATGCCTTCTCCTTCGCGAACGGAATAGAATAGGCTCTCATACAGATTGGGTTTGAGTCTACCAGTTTCATGTCATACTGTAGCAAATTTGTATGGCCTGGTTTATCTGTTAATACATCTGTATGTTCCTCCAGAACCTTTTGAACTCTCTCCCTCTGGTTTTTAGTCAGGTGCTTACTGACTTTTACCTGTGCTGCTGTTTCACAAGGATGTAATGGGTATTCATGTGAGGTGAGTGGTTCTTTTTGCATCTGGGTTGCAATAGCCAAGGTCAATAAGGGGGTGCTTCCTGGAGTGGTCTGTCCAGATACTTCTTTAACAGGTTTACATGATAAACTTTTTCCTTCCCCTTTTTGTCAATTTTATAGTTTGTTCTAGACACCTTCTCTAGAACCGTATATGGACCTTGCCAACCAATTTGTAATTTATTCTGGCTTCCCGGTAGTAGAAGCAGCACCTTCTCTCCGACTGCCAGTTCCCTGTCCTTTGCCTTCCTATTAAAATATGCTGCATGTTTCTTCCTGGCTTGTTTCAAATTATCATTTGCCAGTTTCCATCCAGCTTTCAAACGAGTGGTCAGTTCGTTCACATATTGATACGATGAGGTAACAGTCTCTTCCGCCTTCTCATCTGTCCAGGTCCTTAATAAAGCTTCTAATGGACCTTTTATTGGCCTCCCAAATAGCAGAGTTGCGGGAGCCATCCCGGTTGAACTATGTGGTACCTCCCGGTACGCAAACAATGCGGCGGGCAGGAATTGATCCCACAGATCCGGTTTTTCGTGTGCCAGCTTTCTCAGGATAGAAATGAGAGTCCCGTTGAACCTCTCTACCTGGCCGTTCCCTTGTGGATGGTACGGACTACAATGAAAGTGCCTGGCTTGAAATAGCTTAAAAACTTCTTCCGTTAGTTTCCCCTTGAACTGAGATCCATTATCCGTCAAGATTTGATGCGGGAATCCTAATCGGGTAAATATTGTAAGTAGTGCCTCTGCTACATGTTTTGAATCAATTGATGGCAGGGCTACCGCCTCTCCCCACATAGAACAAGTGTCCACCAGAGTAAGGATGTAACTGTTCCTCCTCTTGGTCCGAGTGAGAGGTCCTACAATATCCACTGCAACCCTCTCAAAAGGTGTTCCCACTATGGGCATTTCCCCTAGAGTTGCAGGAGCAGTCCAGTGCTTTGGAGCTACCCTTGACATTCTGGGCAGGATTTGACATATCTTTTTATATCCTCCGTTATCCCTGGCCAGAAGTAATGACAAGCTATACGCTGTCCTGTGGCGCTGATCCCCATGTGACCACTGAAGGGAATCGCATGCCCGAGTTCCATCACTTTATCTCTATATGAAGTGGGAAGAACCAGCTGGTTGTGACCATTTGTTCCAGTTCCGGCCTTCCTGTATAAGAGTTTGTTCTTCATGAAATATTCCCCCTTGCTCGGAGGTGTGTGGCATTTGGGCAATTTTTTAAAACAGGGCTTGAGTGTCCTATCCTCAGCCTGCGCCTTCCTCATCTCCTCTGGATGAGCATTTATAGGTTCACCTTCTTCCTCCTTCTTCTGTGACCTGGTCTGCACTGTCGCCATGATCACAGGTTTCTCGGGGTTCCCCAAGAAGACGTATCTACACCCCAATATCAGAGGGTAGATTGGTTCATCTATCACTGCTGCTCTGATTTCTCCTTCCACATAGCGAGTTTTCACCGTTATCCTTGCGATGGGAAGTGTCATGAGTGGTATGTCCTTAGTCGCCCCTTGTATTTCCACTGTTTCTGTGGTATACTGACTTGGGTCCACTAGGCTAGACTTCACAACTGAATCATAATCCAAACCTGTATCATAAAGGCACCTTATGGTGACCCCATTACAAATAACATCCTCACAAACTGGGGGGTGATAAGGTTCCTGTTGTCCCTTAGGATTAACCTTTAATCTTTGCGTCCCCGACTTCATTGCAGCAATGTTTGAAGGTTTCCTTCTACAAAATTCGGTGTTATGGTTATCCTTCTTGCACCATTTACACCATCTTTTTCCTTGGTTCAACGGTTTTCTTTCATTGAACTTTTGGTCATTGAACTGTGAGTTTCTGTCGCGATAGTCATTTCTTGGCCGCTCAAAGTTTGTCCTACCTTTATTTCCCTGCTCTCTATTATCAAATTTATTAAATTGCTGTGGAGCTTTAAAATTGTCTATGTGCTTCTTTTTAGCACCACTTACCTCTGCCTGGGCTGCCTGATACCTCTCAGCAACATTTAAAATTTCCCCCAACTTCTCTGCACCTTGTTCCATGAGAAATTTTCTCATGTCTGGAGCCATGGACTCTCTCAATTGCTCAATCATGATCATTTCTTTAAGATCTTGGGTCTTCCCCAGAGCCGTCCATTTCTCCAAATAGGTTTCTAGTCTAGCAGAGAATTGGTGGTATGTCTCCCCAGACAACAGTTTGGCATTTCTAAATTTCTTACGATAAAATTCACCATTCTTCTCGTACCTTAATAACAAAGCCTGCTTTAACATGTCATAATTGACTTGGTCTTCCCTGTTCATTTTGGCAAATACTTCATAAGAAGTACCTCTCAATCCCTGTGATAGCTTTAAGCTCCACCTCTCTCTCTCTAACCCATATGTAGTAGCTAATAACTCAAAACGTCCTAGGTACCCCTCTATGTCATCGTCTTTTTCAACAAAATGGTCTAAATGAAACCCCATAGCTGAGTTTGAGGCTCCCAGACTGGGCGTAGCATCTGAGGCAAAAGGGCTGGCACCATTTTCAGGAGCCGGACCTTGTAATTCCAGCTCCCTTAGTCGTAATTCGTGCTCCCTTTGCAACCTTCTATCTTCTGCCTCCCTTTCGGCCTTTTTATCTTCTGCCTCCCTTTCGGCCTTTTTATCTTCTGCCTCCCTTTCGGCCTTTATCTTCTGCCTCCCTTTGCTGTCGTTTTTCTTCTGCCTCAATCTGCAGCCTCTTAATTTCTCTATCAGCCTCTAACCTCTTCTCTTCAGCTAACCTCCTTTCTTCCCGTTCAATATATTTATCACATTCAGCCGTTACGTATTGAATTAAAATTTGACCATCCATTCCCATCTCCTTCGCGGTGAGCACAGCAGCTGATCTAAATTTTGCCAGCTCCGCCATACTTTTTAGACAATATAATAATATACAAGATAAATCTCTAACCAGTAAATACACTAAGTACTTCTTATGACTATAGTCTAACTAATTCTAACTAACCAGTTAACTAATTAATTATTACTGGCTGTGAAGATTCACCAACTTTTATCTGTAGGGACACTTTTAATGTTAAAGGAAATTTTACAATTTATTTCCCTACTTTTATTTCTCCCACCAGGAGATCCTAATATTACTGTTGGGCTAATTATCCCTGGACAAGACCCCAATTTATGTAGTGGTGTTGATGGTATTGTATGATGATGATATTACTAAATGTAATTGTATGAGGCCAGCTGTGAAGGCTCCTGAAAATAAAATGTAGTTGAGAATTGTCAGAAGGCCTTTCTTGCTACCACTACGACCTCACACTTAATTTTTTTTTTTTTTAATGAATGTGGCTACGTAAAGTGTCTAGGGTTATGATATGTAGTGTGGTGTAATAGGTTATAGATATACCCACAGATATTTAACAAGACTAATAATATTAATAAATATTACAACACACTGAACTAACTCAATAGTGTAAATTTTTTGATAAAATTATATTACATTTATTTTGTTCTGGATCAATTTTTTAGGTTGACCAGAACTTAAAAAGATTTAGAGATTATGAAAGAAATGCATGGAATATTATATCATAAATGCAATAGTGTACATATATATGTACTATACTAGTTAGTTTTATTAAAATGTTCTAGTAGTCATCTACTTGGGAGGATAGTTACTGTTTGTGCTGTTGGGGTAGCCTCATCACACCTGTCTATATTGACTACACAGTGTCCAGAAAATGGTGGGAATTTTTATGGGGTATTAGTAACTAAACTGCGTTGGTGAATGTCCAGCAGACCAGAGGCTCACTCATCTTATATTTGTAGCTCTGGTGCTGAAAACTGATGGTCCCACCTCTCCGTGCTGGCGGGCAATAATGGTGGTCTCTGTCACAAGTACTGCACAGATACACTCGAGTAAAGTCACCAACTGAATAGTCACTGCTTTGTTGACAACAGAAACTCGCAGCTCTGCAATCAAAGTATGGGCCATGTGTCAAAATCTATTCTCTACCCACGTCTGGACACAACACTGACACAACAACCACATCATACAGACAGGTCAGATCTCTCTGACCAAACAGCACATTTACCATGGTGGTTTTACATCAGATAGATCCTCCCAGACTATAGATTCTGAAAAATATTTATTAGTTGTCTGCCCTAAAAGAGGATAGGTAATATGTTTCATTATTCTCAACACTTGATCTGTCTTGCCTAACCCTGGCTGGAGTTTATGTACATTGTTGGTCCCTAGACCCTGACTTGGGCGGGGGGTCTAGAGCAAATCCCTACTTGTTTGTAAGGCTAGATTTCGATATGGCAGTATCAAATCACTCGAACATGAAACAATATTCAAAATATACAAAGAAATAATTTCAATCTTACCAGATTATGAATAAATAACACAGAATTGCTAGCAAAACTCAGCTGAGCTGCTGGCTATAGTATGGCGTCCCTAAATTTATTACACTTTCTTTCATATGGAAATCACCACACTTTAAAATCTGTGTCTATCACTGAACAACTATTGAGAAATGACCCCACTTTCGCGTCTGAGCGCTAATGATATGATTGTCTGTGGCCAATCACTGCCTAGGTTTATTTTAAATTTCAAATTTCCTACCATAAAGTCATTTCAGTCATGCTTCAGTCAAGTATGGATGGTTATCTGTTAGTCTGTCCGTCTCTACTTGTGTTTCTACAAAATGTACTTGATTTTTGAACCAACCTTTCTCTCCCCTCCAAAATTTTGTCGTTAAAAGTTATATTTAGACACAGCTACCACCCAAAAACCCTCTCCTCCATACTAAGTAAATTTGAACACCTGCGTTTCGAGGTCGTGTTTTTTTTGTGCAATTAGCGACACTTTTAGATTCCATACAGTCTGTCGATGATGTGAACAACACTGTCTTTTGTCATTATCTTCAATATTATCTATCCGTTTGTAAAATTAAGACCATATTAGTTCACTGCTCAGAATAGGCCATCCGGCCAGCTAATTTTTATATTCCTAACATTAATATTAAGAAAAAAGTACTTTTTAAATTTTGTAATATTCCAAACATCTGCGTTTTAGCCGCTGAATTCAAATCAAGGGCTTGGTATTGCAAAAGCGTCCAATAAATGACTGTGGCGTATTATATCTAAGGTCCCTTCTGTCGAGTTGCTTACTTTTTATGTCAACTTGGGAAACGTGACTTTTCTCCGTTCCCCCCCCCAATTGCGTCTCCTTAGCCTTTCTAGTCTCACGCAATCTTTCCAGTCATATTTTTCCTTTTTGATCCGCCGTTCCCCTCCTGTCTAGCAAGTCAATTATTATGGAGGATGATGACCCGCGGTCTAGGCGATCATGTACTATTCGCAGCCTACGCATTATGTTTTTATCCTTAAATGTTATCTTTGGAGGGATTTTACCGTTGTATCTCTGTCAATTTCACTACACATCTCCCCACTTGAAAACATGCCTATGGCAAGTTCCAAAACCAGCGATACACATAGGTAAAATTACTCCTCACGTCTGCCACTACTCTAATTTTGATCACAGGGGTGCCGACTGAGGAAATCTGCACCGACATTCAATTTGCCTGGGATATATTGGATACTAAACTGATAAGGTTGAAGCAACAAAGACCACCTCAGCAATCTTGCGTTTTCATGCTTAGCCTGAGACAAGAACACGAGAGGCTGATGGTCCGTCTCCACCACAAATGTCCTACCATACAGATAGATTTGAAACTTCTTTATTGCCCAGATTAATGCTAAACATTCCTTTTCGCTTGTGGAGTATCCTTGTTCCGCCTTATTCAATTTGCGGCTTGCATAAGCGACTGGTTTCAGTTCCCCATCAGGTGAAGATGATCTTTGCAACAAAGCCCCTCCGAGTCCTACATTACTTGCATCGGTTCTTAAGACAAAGTCCTGTGTCAAATCAGGCAGTTTGAGAATAGGCTTGCTAGTGAGTTTTTTCCTTTAACTCTTGGAACGCTAGTTCACATTGTGCAGTCCAAATAATTTTATCTGGAAGTCCCTTGCGAGTCAGATCAGTCAGAGGAGCACATATAGCGTTAAAATTTTTGATGTATTTCTGATAAAATCCGCATAACGACACGAATGATCGCACGTCCTTTTTTGTTTGCGGCCTAGGTGCTCTCTGCAGTTTTTCCAAATTCTTAGGATCAGGGTCATATTACCCTGATATACAGTGTGCCCCAAGAATTCCAACTCTTTACATCCAATACAACATTTTGTTGGCCTAGCAGTCAAATTCGCCTCCCGAAGTCTATCAAACAACATCTCCAGAGCTTCAATGTGTTCTTCAAATGTCTCTGTGGCGACGAGAATATCATCCATGAAATTCGTGATACATGGGTTATTCAGGGGATCCAACAATTTTCGCATCATCCTTGAAAACACACTCGGAGCATTTTTCAGTCCGAATGGTAGCATATTGAATTCATAATGTCCATCCGAAGTGCTAAAAGCCAAATAAGGTCTCACTTCAGGCTTCACTGGGATCTGGTAATAACCTTTACTAAGATCCACCTTTGAAAAGTATTTTGCCTTGTTCAGTCTGGCAAATAACTGTTTTGTGTCTGGTAATGGATCCACTTGTCCTTCTGTGACAGCATTCAGTTTCCTGTAATCTATGCACAGTCTGTGTTCCCCAGACGGTTTTCTCAACAAAACGACACTAGAACTAAAAGATGATTCACTGTGCGAAATAATCCCCTCCTTCAACAAATACTCTATTTCTTCCTCAATGCCTTCTCCTTCGCGAACGGAATAGAATAGGCTCTCATACAGATTGGGTTTGAGTCTACCAGTTTCATGTCATACTGTAGCAAATTTGTATGGCCTGGTTTATCTGTTAATACATCTGTATGTTCCTCCAGAACCTTTTGAACTCTCTCCCTCTGGTTTTTAGTCAGGTGCTTACTGACTTTTACCTGTGCTGCTGTTTCACAAGGATGTAATGGGTATTCATGTGAGGTGAGTGGTTCTTTTTGCATCTGGGTTGCAATAGCCAAGGTCAATAAGGGGGTGCTTTCCTGGAGTGGTCTGTCCAGATACTTCTTTAACAGGTTTACATGATAAACTTTTTCCTTCCCCTTTTTGTCAATTTTATAGTTTGTTCTAGACACCTTCTCTAGAACCGTATATGGACCTTGCCAACCAATTTGTAATTTATTCTGGCTTCCGGGTAGTAGAAGCAGCACCTTCTCTCCGACTGCCAGTTCCCTGTCCTTTGCCTTCCTATTAAAATATGCTGCATGTTTCTTCCTGGCTTGTTTCAAATTATCATTTGCCAGTTTCCATCCAGCTTTCAAACGAGTGGTCAGTTCGTTCACATATTGATACGATGAGGTAACAGTCTCTTCCGCCTTCTCATCTGTCCAGGTCCTTAATAAAGCTTCTAATGGACCTTTTATTGGCCTCCCAAATAGCAGAGTTGCGGGAGCCATCCCGGTTGAACTATGTGGTACCTCCCAGTACGCAAACAATGCGGCGGGCAGGAATTGATCCCACAGATCCGGTTTTTCGTGTGCCAGCTTTCTCAGGATAGAAATGAGAGTCCCGTTGAACCTCTCTACCTGGCCGTTCCCTTGTGGATGGTACGGACTACAATGAAAGTGCCTGGCTTGAAATAGCTTAAAAACTTCTTCCGTTAGTTTCCCCTTGAACTGAGATCCATTATCCGTCAAGATTTGATGCGGGAATCCTAATCGGGTAAATATTGTAAGTAGTGCCTCTGCTACATGTTTTGAATCAATTGATGGCAGGGCTACCGCCTCTCCCCACATAGAACAAGTGTCCACCAGAGTAAGGATGTAACTGTTCCTCCTCTTGGTCCGAGTGAGAGGTCCTACAATATCCACTGCAACCCTCTCAAAAGGTGTTCCCACTATGGGCATTTCCCCTAGAGTTGCAGGAGCCGTCCAGTGCTTTGGAGCTACCCTTTGACATTCTGGGCAGGATTTGACATATCTTTTTATATCCTCCGTTATCCCTGGCCAGAAGTAATGACAAGCTATACGCTGTCCTGTGGCGCTGATCCCCATGTGACCACTGAAGGGAATCGCATGCCCGAGTTCCATCACTTTATCTCTATATGAAGTGGGAAGAACCAGCTGGTTGTGACCATTTGTTCCAGTTCCGGCCTTCCTGTATAAGAGTTTGTTCTTCATGAAATATTCCCCCTTGCTCGGAGGTGTGTGGCATTGGGCAATTTTTTAAAACAGGGCTTGAGTGTCCTATCCTCAGCCTGCGCCTTCCTCATCTCCTCTGGATGAGCATTTATAGGTTCACCTTCTTCCTCCTTCTTCTGTGACCTGGTCTGCACTGTCGCCATGATCACAGGTTTCTCGGGGTTCCCCAAGAAGACGTATCTACACCCCAATATCAGAGGGTAGATTGGTTCATCTATCACTGCTGCTCTGATTTCTCCTTCCACATAGCGAGTTTTCACCGTTATCCTTGCGATGGGAAGTGTCATGAGTGGTATGTCCTTAGTCGCCCCTTGTATTTCCACTGTTTCTGTGGTATACTGACTTGGGTCCACTAGGCTAGACTTCACAACTGAATCATAATCCAAACCTGTATCATAAAGGCACCTTATGGTGACCCCATTACAAATAACATCCTCACAAACTGGGGGGTGATAAGGTTCCTGTTGTCCCTTAGGATTAACCTTTAATCTTTGCGTCCCCGACTTCATGGCAGCAATGTTTGAAGGTTTCCTTCTACAAAATTCGGTGTTATGGTTATCCTTCTTGCACCATTTACACCATCTTTTTCCTTGGTTCAACGGTTTTCTTTCATTGAACTTTTGGTCATTGAACTGTGAGTTTCTGTCGCGATAGTCATTTCTTGGCCGCTCAAAGTTTGTCCTACCTTTATTTCCCTGCTCTCTATTATCAAATTTATTAAATTGCTGTGGAGCTTTAAAATTGTCTATGTGCTTCTTTTTAGCACCACTTACCTCTGCCTGGGCTGCCTGATACCTCTCAGCAACATTTAAAATTTCCCCCAACTTCTCTGCACCTTGTTCCATGAGAAATTTTCTCATGTCTGGAGCCATGGACTCTCTCAATTGCTCAATCATGATCATTTCTTTAAGATCTTGGGTCTTCCCCAGAGCCGTCCATTTCTCCAAATAGGTTTCTAGTCTGGCAGAGAATTGGTGGTATGTCTCCCCAGACAACAGTTTGGCATTTCTAAATTTCTTACGATAAAATTCACCATTCTTCTCGTACCTTAATAACAAAGCCTGCTTTAACATGTCATAATTGTCTTGGTCTTCCCTGTTCATTTTAGCAAATACTTCATAAGAAGTACCTCTCAATCCCTGTGATAGCTTTAAGCTCCACCTCTCTCTCTCTAACCCATATGTAGTAGCTAATAACTCAAAACGTCCTAGGTACCCCTCTATGTCATCGTCTTTTTCAACAAAATGGTCTAAATGAAACCCCATAGCTGAGTTTGAGGCTCCCAGACTGGGCGTAGCATCTGAGGCAAAAGGGCTGGCACCATTTTCAGGAGCCGGACCTTGTAATTCCAGCTCCCTTAGTCGTAATTCGTGCTCCCTTTGCAACCTTCTATCTTCTGCCTCCCTTTCGGCCTTTTTTATCTTCTGCCTCCCTTTCGGCCTTTTTATCTTCTGCCTCCCTTTCGGCCTTTTTATCTTCTGCCTCCCTTTGCTGTCGTTTTTCTTCTGCCTCAATCTGCAGCCTCTTAATTTCTCTATCAGCCTCTAACCTCTTCTCTTCAGCTAACCTCCTTTCTTCCCGTTCAATATATTTATCACATTCAGCCGTTACGTATTGAATTAAAATTTGACCATCCATTCCCATCTCCTTCGCGGTGAGCACAGCAGCTGATCTAAATTTTGCCAGCTCCGCCATACTTTTTAGACAATATAATAATATACAAGATAAATCTCTAACCAGTAAATACACTAAGTACTTCTTATGACTATAGTCTAACTAATTCTAACTAACCAGTTAACTAATTAATTATTACTGGCTGTGAAGATTCACCAACTTTTATCTGTAGGGACACTTTTAATGTTAAAGGAAATTTTACAATTTATTTCCCTACTTTTATTTCTCCCACCAGGAGATCCTAATATTACTGTTGGGCTAATTATCCCTGGACAAGACCCCAATTTATGTAGTGGTGTTGATGGTATTGTATGATGATGATATTACTAAATGTAATTGTATGAGGCCAGCTGTGAAGGCTCCTGAAAATAAAATGTAGTTGAGAATTGTCAGAAGGCCTTTCTTGCTACCACTACGACCTCACACTTAATTTTTTTTTTTTTTTTAATGAATGTGGCTACGTAAAGTGTCTAGGGTTATGATATGTAGTGTGGTGTAATAGGTTATAGATATACCCACAGATATTTAACAAGACTAATAATATTAATAAATATTACAACACACTGAACTAACTCAATAGTGTAAATTTTTTGATAAAATTATATTACATTTATTTTGTTCTGGATCAATTTTTTAGGTTGACCAGAACTTAAAAAGATTTAGAGATTATGAAAGAAATGCATGGAATATTATATCATAAATGCAATAGTGTACATATATATGTACTATACTAGTTAGTTTTATTAAAATGTTCTAGTAGTCATCTACTTGGGAGGATAGTTACTGTTTGTGCTGTTGGGGTGACCTCATCACACCTGTCTATATTGACTACACAGTGTCCAGAAAATGGTGGGAATTTTTATGGGGTATTAGTAACTAAACTGCGTTGGTGAATGTCCAGCAGACCAGAGGCTCACTCATCTTATATTTGTAGCTCTGGTGCTGAAAACTGATGGTCCCACCTCTCCGTGCTGGCGGGCAATAATGGTGGTCTCTGTCACAAGTACTGCACAGATACACTCGAGTAAAGTCACCAACTGAATAGTCACTGCTTTGTTGACAACAGAAACTCGCAGCTCTGCAATCAAAGTATGGGCCATGTGTCAAAATCTATTCTCTACCCACGTCTGGACACAACACTGACACAACAACCACATCATACAGACAGGTCAGATCTCTCTGACCAAACAGCACATTTACCATGGTGGTTTTACATCAGATAGATCCTCCCAGACTATAGATTCTGAAAAATATTTATTAGTTGTCTGCCCTAAAAGAGGATAGGTAATATGTTTCATTATTCTCAACACTTGATCTGTCTTGCCTAACTCTGGCTGGAGTTTATGTACATTGTTGGTCCCTAGACCCTGACTTGGGCGGGGGGTCTAGAGCAAATCCCTACTTGTTTGTAAGGCTAGATTTCGATATGGCAGTATCAAATCACTCGAACATGAAACAATATTCAAAATATACAAAGAAATAATTTCAATCTTACCAGATTATGAATAAATAACACAGAATTGCTAGCAAAACTCAGCTGAGCTGCTGGCTATAGTATGGCGTCCCTAAATTTATTACACTTTCTTTCATATGGAAATCACCACACTTTAAAATCTGTGTCTATCACTGAACAACTATTGAGAAATGACCCCACTTTCGCGTCTGAGCGCTAATGATATGATTGTCTGTGGCCAATCACTGCCTAGGTTTATTTTAAATTTCAAATTTCCTACCATAAAGTCATTTCAGTCATGCTTCAGTCAAGTATGGATGGTTATCTGTTAGTCTGTCCGTCTCTACTTGTGTTTCTACAAAATGTACTTGATTTTTGAACCAACCTTTCTCTCCCCTCCAAAATTTTGTCGTTAAAAGTTATATTTAGACACAGCTACCACCCAAAAACCCTCTCCTCCATACTAAGTAAATTTGAACACCTGCGTTTCGAGGTCGTGTTTTTTTTGTGCAATTAGCGACACTTTTAGATTC
Source organism: Oreohelix idahoensis (assembly GCA_024509875.1). Lineage (NCBI taxonomy): Eukaryota > Metazoa > Mollusca > Gastropoda > Stylommatophora > Oreohelicidae > Oreohelix > Oreohelix idahoensis. The sequence goes on from JAMPIV010003033.1 coordinate 575,388, forward strand.
CATACAGTCTGTCGATGATGTGAACAACACTGTCTTTTGTCATTATCTTCAATATTATCTATCCGTTTGTAAAATTAAGACCATATTAGTTCACTGCTCAGAATAGGCCATCCGGCCAGCTAATTTTTATATTCCTAACATTAATATTAAGAAAAAAGTACTTTTTAAATTTTGTAATATTCCAAACATCTGCGTTTTAGCCGCTGAATTCAAATCAAGGGCTTGGTATTGCAAAAGCGTCCAATAAATGACTGTGGCGTATTATATCTAAGGTCCCTTCTGTCGAGTTGCTTACTTTTTATGTCAACTTGGGAAACGTGACTTTTCTCCGTTCCCCCCCCCCCCTCCCCCCCCCAATTGCGTCTCCTTAGCCTTTCTAGTCTCACGCAATCTTTCCAGTCATATTTTTCCTTTTTGATCCGCCGTTCCCCTCCTGTCTAGCAAGTCAATTATTATGGAAGATGATGACCCGCGGTCTAGGCGATCATGTACTATTCGCAGCCTACGCATTATGTTTTTATCCTTAAATGTTATCTTTGGAGGGATTTTACCGTTGTATCTCTGTCAATTTCACTACAAGGGCGTAGTCATAATTCAATTACAACTGACATCGTGCGCTGAGTGTTTTACAGGTCGGATAGGGGACGGCGGCATGCCTAAAACCCAAATCCGTACTTGCTAAGCGAAGCGCGATAGTATAAGCTTAAAATACCGTGTGCCTTTTAATTTAATTAGGAGACGGAGAGGATAAGAGATCACACTTTACGCGTGATAGCAAAGGATTTTCATTTTTTATTAAATGTTTGTTTTCTTCCCAATATAGGCTTGGTCAAAACCAGCGGCCAGCGTGTTTTCTCTAATTGTGGGCTTTTACTCAGTTACTGAAGGCAAATGAACTGTAACTTGAGCTAAACTAGACTTACAAATATCCAGATTTGTGTATTAAATTTATCAGCCCACTGCGGAAACAAACATAACATTTTCCACGACTACTGACAGTCGTTTTTCCCAAGTGAATTTTTATCCAAGAGAAACGCTGTTTCATAATCGGCTCTCATCCCAGAGAAAGTCGAGAGGATTTATCATCATCATTTTTATAACGTAACAGTCGTAGCACTTAGAGGCTAGACAATACAGGAAATATTTTCTCCTTTTTTTATAACTGTGAACGCCCGAGAACGTCTTGCTTCAATAACTATACGCGGTGATACAGGACTCATCCAGGAAAAATAAACTCACCAACTTTGGCGACTACCTCGGACTTATTATTAACTACCAAGGCTAGTCTGGGGCCATATTTGGGCGACCCACCTGACACTATAGGTTCATACTATTATTATTGTTCTTTCCAATGAATACCTATGCCAAGTATTGGGTAAGCAAGTGTGTTTGTGACCACAGAATGACAGAGTGAAAAAAACGAGAGAAAGAAAAAATATGTTCTTTTTGTTACAATCATTGTACTTAATTTTTTGTTGTTCGCTAACTGATTATTTTGCAGGATAGCTAAGTAGAAACTTTGTTCTTTACTATACTGCCTATTCGCCAGAACGTAAACAATTCACTGCCTACTGACTAACCAAAATAACACACTGCAGTGCACGCTGTGAAACCTGAAAGCGTGAACACAATGCTACTATCATCATCTATCAATCTGTGTGCATAACTTCTAGCCTTTATAATGAAGATATAGGCCCACGGCCTTTAAAACAAACGGACAAGATCTCCTCAGCTGTCAGGAACACTTATCGTGGATCACACGACACTGTGTTGCACCACGGCAGTGTGGATTTATAATAACAATAATAAGCTTGCTCCTCTGGGAATACGACCACACAACAATGACTGACATAAATAATCAACACCTTGAACAGGAATTTCCCTTTAATATTATGCACACAACATTAAGGCCTCCCTCGGCCAACAAACGCAAGAAATATAATTATGAAATGCCAGCATAACTTGCCTTAACAACTTAGTCTAACAGCATCATACATGACAGTCTGACTTCACTGACAAACACTGCAATGACTATCGCTCACCTTGTGCGGCAAAACTGTGACAATATTACAGTTAAACCATAGACAACTTATAAATTAACGGCCTGTAACAAATCCAATCTAGATGCTACACTGTCCTAGAATCACAACTTAATATTCCAATAGAACTGGAAAATGGCAAGCATTTCTAACAAACAGTCCGTAACATGGACTTCACAGCTAACGCTGGCAAAAGGGGAAAATATCTCCGTCCTACTTGGACAAGAGGCTAGATTCTCACTGATTCAATTCGCGCCTGAATTACCGGCTTCCGGTAGTCACCTAAGTCGCCGGTTTTGCTATCCCCAGTGTTGCCAGGCTAACTTTTCGTACCAAAATATGCACTGCGACATAGCGCCGTGACAACCCTAGTGTTAATCTTTGACCTTTTGGGTTATTAACTTCTTGCGGGAATCTTTTCTCAACAGAGGGGAGGGCACTTATGGGGTTATTTTCATAATTCTGTAAACTTGATTTATATTGATTTCTATATGTTTGATGTTGTGAGAAGTTTAAGTGATAATAAACTAAACAAAACTTAATTTATCGTGTTGGTCAGCCCATACAAAAATGATCCATAGTTTTTCACGTTTGTGTGTCTTGTAGTCACATATTTGTGTGTGAGAGAGTGGTTAACTGCATCAGACGAACTTCTGTCTTGATTGACTGTGTGTGGTGCACCCATTTGCGGCCCTCCCAGTATAAAGAAACCAGACAGATTGCTATGTCCGTTTCCGATTTTGCTCACTATCTCTAGCTTTTTTCTCAGACTTTCAGGTCTTGAGTATTCCTCTATAAATGCCTTCGGGCAGAAGAGGATAGGACATCCTCGACACCTTCGGGTATAAGAGGCTCTGTACATTTTGGCTGGAATAAACCAGGAAGGATTGACTGTTTCATAGCATATAAAAGTACACTTGAGGGCAAGTTCTGACACAATGGGCTAATCACCTGTTTGTCCAATATTTTGATTACATGTTTTGCCCCGGAGCCTAGTGCTCTTTGGGTCACCTCTACACTTCGTTTTACGGGGTAGAAGAGGTTTCGATTATGAGATGAGATGAGAGAGTGGTTAAACGTATATGTTACATGTATGGAGAGTAGGATGGTCTTATAATAAATTATCGTCGTAAAGATAAGCTGCCCTGGAGTATCTTCTCAATCCAGAGACAGATTCTTCTTCTTCTTTCTTCTTCGATCCTTAACCACCGACCGTCAAAGCAGTCAGTGGCCATCACGCCTAGTGGCGTCTTGTAGGGCAACAACAAATTGATTCCACTTTGCACGGTCGGTGGCCATCCTTCGTACAGTGCCCCAACTCTGGTTCATTCTTTGCATCTCAGCCTCCACAGTCCTCCGCCAAGTTGTTTTTGGTCGGCCTCTCTTTCGCTTTCCTTCAGGGGTCCAAAGCATAGCTGTTCTTGTGATGGAATCGGGGTCTCTTCTGAGGACATGACCAACCCAGCTCCAGCGTCTGCCAGCTATGATGGTATGCATGTCCTCTTGCTTGCTGAGTAAGCAGATCTTGGTTGGTGATGGTATTCGGCCAAAAGATTCGGTGAATTTTTCTTAGGCATGTTGTGTGAAAAGAGGACAATTTTGACATTTCCTTCTCTGTGACTCTCCAGCATTCCGCACCATAGAGAAGCACAGAAAGCACGCAACTCTGGTATAATCTTAATTTTGTGCTTGTGCTGTATTGGGAGGACTTCCAGATGTTATTTAGGCTAAAGAAGGCTGTTCTTGCCTTATTCATTCTGATGTTGATGTCTTTGCCTGCCCCACCGTCTGGTGTTACTATGCTTCCTAGGTATGTGAAGGTATCTGTCTGTACCAGTTGCTGATTCCTTACTGATATGGGCTCAGGGTTGCTCACATTAAGCGTCATGACCTCAGACTTCTTTAAATTGATGTTCAAGCCCACCTGCTGGCTAAATTTATTAAGTCTATCCGTTTTTTCCTGGATGTGTTGATGTGAATGTGCCAGCAGTGCAATGTCATCTGCATATTCCAGATCTTCCAATGTTGAAAATGTAGTCCATCTTATTCCTCTTGGACTGCCCTCTGTTGTCTGGCGCATCACCCAGTCTATGACTGTTAAAAATAGAGTGGTTGATAAGGGGCATCCCTGTCGTACTCCTGTCTTTACCTCGAAGGTTGGGTTGCTCTGCCCAACACTACACGTAAAGTTGGCATAGAGGCTTTTTATGATTGACACTATGCAGCTTGGAATTCCATAAGCCCTCAGTATTTTCCATAAACTGTCCCTATGTATGCTGTCAAAAGCCTTTTCAAAATCAACAAAATTTATGTAAAGCTGTCTTTGCCATTCTGTGCACTGCTCTATAATGTTCCTGAGAGTGAATATATGGTCTACACATCTTCTGTTCTTTCTAAATCCTGCTTGTTCTTTCCTCAGTTTGTAGTCTACTGCCTTTGAAATTCTCTGTATAATTATCCTGCCTAGTATTTTGCTGGGAACTGAGAGAAGAGTGATTCCTCTCCAATTATTGCAGTCTGAAAGATCTCCCTTCTTGGGCAATTTGACAATTATTCCTTTGTTCCACTCTGATGGTGTTGTCCCCGTTTTCCACACTTGTAGAGACAGATTCTACCCTTAAACTATTCGCTCGTGAAATCTATTTCTTATACTTTATCTCTCCCTTATTTACCACTATCGCCTCTACTCAGACGGGACCAGATAAATCTCTATACCTATCTTTTAAATCTACAATGTGTGTGTGTGTGTGTGTGCGTGCGTGCGTGCGTGCGTGCGTGTGTGTGTGTGTGTGTGTGTGTGTGTGTGTGTGTGTGTGCGCGCACTGGATACGTATTATAAACAAGTGTCACAACAAGTATCAGTAACTGCCATTTGACCCAAAAAAAGTTGAATTTTTAATTCCAGCAAACAAAACAAAACAAAAACTGAAAATAGCCAATAAACTGACTTTACAACAGACAGCAAAAGTGCTGTCCGCTATGAAAACATGTGTTGAACAGGCTGAATCACACGTTGAGTTGTAATGTTAACGTGGAACAGCATTTTAAGTAATAAAATGGCAGTTAACTGTCTTCATTTTGACGTTTCTTTTACATAAATTAGTTAGATAGGAGTGAAGAAATAGCAATTTAAAAATAGGAAGCGACCTTTCAGTCAACCTGTAGTGTGCTGGAACAGAACTAAACTTTTCGCGTCCAACTGTCAGCGCAACTACACTAATTTTATGATTCCGCCGTCGCAACTTCAAAGGACCATTATTCCATGACTTTATCCTATCTTTGCCAAACAAAAGCTGTGCTGCATCTGCTGCTGACGTCAAAAGCTTTGTTGCACCTACTGCAGACGTCAAAACCTTTTGTCTTTTCTGAAACCCGCGCTTTCCGTTTCCATTTCAAACCATAAAGGACGAATTTATCACCGCGTATCCACTATCTATTGTTTCCAGATATAGAACACAAACTGATGCACGATAAATAGCGATATCGTAGACTTTAGACTAGCAGTAGGCATCTCAGGAGCTATGGGGATCTACTTTAGAAACTCTGAGCTCTCTAAAGATCTACCTGAATAAAATCACGTCGATTTTCAGGGTACAGTGTATCTGGAATAAGTGCTGCTTATAAGTAACATTTTTATATTCCATCACCAACCAAGAGCTGTTTACTCGGAGTTAAAAACGAGGACATGCACACCATCATAGCTGGCAGACGCTGGAGTTGGGTTGGCCATGTCCTCAGAAGAGACCCCGATGCCATCAGAAGAACAGCTATGCTATGGACCCCTGAAGGAAAGCGAAAGAGAGGCCGACCAAAAACAACTTGGTGGAGAACTGTGGAGGCCGAGATGCAAAGAATGAACCAGAGCTGGGGCACTGCACGAAGCATGACCGCTGACCCAGCAACGTGTAAGCATTTTGTTGCTGACCTACAAGACGCCACCAGACGTGATGGCCACTGACTGCTTTGACAGTTGTCGGCCAAGTATCAAAGAAGAAGAAGAATAAGTAACATATCTGTGCCGCCCGATTTGCTTCCCAACGACAGAACGATAGAAAGTTAAAACTAAATTACATTTTACCGAATGTTAAATTCCCTTCAAAGATAATAAAGTTTTCTATCTTAAATAAATCAATATTACACACATAACGGTATGTTCCAGACACTCGTGAGAAATAAAGAAGTAGAAAACTAGACAACAGAAAAACGACAGAAGTTGAGTGGCTTACCGGGGAATCTTCTTCTGCGTTCGTCCTGAAAAGGACGTTTGTTCCGTTGTGTCGCCGTTTACAGCAAAGCTGCGATATATGCGCCTTTCGGCCCGATACATCCGGTTTCAGTATGGCATTGTTTAGACCGGGTTAGCCTTCCCTCTTCGATCCCTACTCTCTCAGCCAGACTGCAGTGATGCAGCCTGTTTCCAGGACCACCACTTGGTGGTGGAGTAGGGTCTTGGTCAGCTCTGGTTCGCTGACCCTGACGCAAGTAGTCAAGCTATGGGTCGCTGATTTATCACTGTTGCTGCGGAATCGAACGGCACCACCGCCTAGCTACGGAAGCGAATCACACTATCATCCCTACCAACTTTCTATCTTAAGCAGTTTACGAATAAAGTGAATCTTTGTAAGCTAGCGTGGAGGAGTTCCCTGGAAATGTGGTAAAAGTACCACACATTCTAGGAACCACGCAATTTTAAGCGTCGGCGTTACAGGGTAAGTCAGATATTTACCTGCGTTAAAAATTCGTTTCCCACTCTCCGTTACATAGATATCTACCGAATTATTCCCTGATATCTACCGGTAGACCACGACTGACTCGTTACCGACCCCCTGCTTTAGATTATAAACGATGGGATGACTTTTTAATTTAGATCAAACAACAGAGACCGAACAACAGCATATTACAACAATAAAGTTATGAATTTAAAATCGTTCCTGGCTTACCATCACTCGTCTACATTATCTTTTAATCGGATAGGACTAGGTCTAATTATGCTGCGACATTTCTACCACTATCAGCTGTCACCGTAAGTTTAGGTACGGTACCTAACGAAACTATACCTCTTTGTGACATTCTCCAGTGTCGCTGGAGAGTTAACAACAGAGAGATCCCCTGTCGACTGTGTTATTTCTTGTACTGTATACACTCATCAGCGTGTCAAGTGCGCAAGCTTAAGTCGATAGATAGCGGCTAAAGTCGAACTTACCTGAACTAATCAGTGAAGTTATTCACGTTCTTATCCATCACCCCCTGCAGACTGAGTCCACTGACTTGACCAAATTAAACGTCCAAACCTTGATAATCTTCGAACATGAACAAATCCGCACACATTTTTTTTTAACTTCTTATTGCGCCCCTAACTGGGAAGGACAGTGGTCGCTGCTTCGGTAACGTGTAAATTTCACTGGGGTCTTTTCTTGAAATCATAACGATGCACAGTTAACATCCACACACCAATATCTTTATAATATATTATAATTCATTGTCTCATTCGGTGATACAATGAAATAACGCAATTTCTGAGTGTGATTTTTCGGCCCAAATGAAACATCGTTCATTCATTCACAACAGTTAAGAGTTGTTAATGCATCTGCCCTCGGCAAGCACCAAGAAAGACTGGTAGACCAACATGATCAGCGGAATTTTGTCAAAACAGCTCAATCAATGTTCGGTGTTTTGCACATGACCTTGACATTCTATCCTCTAAACAAAAAAACCAGATGGAAGATAAAATAAGAATACTGCTGGAAAACTTTAATGGATCATTCTTTATACACAATCTTCAAACATGGTTTTTGGTTCTACCCAGGTGGTACAGCCACACGCTTCCAGGTTTGTTTTTTTTACACACAAAAATAGCGCTTCTTAGCACTCACTGGAATCTCACGCGCTCTTTCCTGCTACATAATCTCCATAATTTGCACCGTTTTAATTTGATACACAGATCCATGATTTTTTTTTTTTACACATGACAATCATCATGATACCAGCACCTACAAGACGTGAACTCATATAAAATATCTGTGCAGTAGGTCTTAAACAAAAATAGACAGAAGTCATGGTATAAATAAAAGGTAGTCCCACAGCAGATACAACCTTAGAGGAGTGAAGTGTTAGAGACTTCAACATACTAGGTCCAGCATCGAGAGGTGAGGTTACCAGTTCCCTTCCTCACTGCCTTTTCCTTCCCTAACTCAAAGAGTCAGGGACCCATTTACAACTGAGTAGACTGGAGCGTGTCAGTACCGTGATTCAAACCTGGTACCTGTGCCGTGAGAGACCAGCGCTCTAACCATTGTCAATCGGACGCTCATTGGTATAAATACAATTATATTTTTCAAGTATCACGTCACCTAGTGTCTGTTCACAATTGTCAGTTGTACAGCAGATGGTATTAGTAAGGTCTTTTTAACTGCTACGTCACCTACCATCTATCCACAACACTATGAGTTCTGCCAGAACTCAGCAACTCAAATCACATTTTACTCACAATAAACATGGCTTAAGTTTAAAAATTAGTCACTTCGATTACGGAAACAACAGCAAATGGATTGATTTGCCGTTGCCCTAAAGACGCCAATAGGCGTGATGGGAAACAATGGCAAAGAAAACCTATCTGCTGTTGCCCTAAGACGCCACTAGGCGTAATGGCCACTGACTGCTTTGACGGTCGGTGGCTAAGGACGGAAGAAGAAGAAGAAGAAGTTTAAAAATTGTTTACATATACATGTCTTTTCCCAAATACTTATTTATATAACCTCAAAATGGAAGTGATTTGCAACAGAAGACAACACTGTCACATATGGTTTGAGGTGGTGACAGACACCCTAAAGAAATAATGAAATGATAGCAACCCAGGCAACAGTATAAACACTGGAAACCGATAATCAACTCTATCTGAAACATTTCAAAACATTAAGGCAGATAAAGGAAAAAAAGATAGCTCCCTTTAACATTTAAACTGCATAGATTCCACCTATTGTAAAACATCAGTTAACTGCCTATTCTTTATTACCTTAGAATATCTCTTTTGCCTGTTATAAATTATAAATCACTTATTCTTCATATATAGTATTTCCTTATAACAAATTAGAAATCATTTATGAGCTTAATGGGGGGAAAAACTACCTACACTCTCTGTTTATATATATATATTGCTTGTAATCTAATGTAGCAATGTTTTAAACCATTTGCACACATTTATATATATATAAGGATGTAGCTTATTATAGTTCACAGTACAAATGTATTACATTCTTAGTCCCAAAAGCTGTAAAGAAAAGGATCACCTTATAAGCAAGAAGATAATTATATCAGCTTTTGCTCATCTCATGACTGTGTCTTATATAACATTTTAAAAACATCACGTTTGATATGTAAGCATATTGCAGAAGTTAACTCCTTTTTACTATGCGTGAAAAGTGGGGGAGGGGCTGTTTTTGTATACTTTTTTATATATTCATGTATACAACATATACATTTGAATCATTATAAAAAAATAATTAGCATTCATACCCTTCAACATTCGCTGAGGGAGACTGAGCCCCTATGAGTTTGCCTGGAATGCAATGACGTTGATTCTGATCAACAATGACAATACGTTATGTTCAGCTTACAAAATAAAAACCCATAAATCATCATTGGCTATTTTGAATACTTTCTGATGTAGAACAAATCTAAATACTTTGTATTCTTGATCTTCAGTTGCATAACATTTTTAATAATGCTCAAGTGAGATCCACTGAGGATGTCATCAGGAATATTGCATGGTTGACATAAACTGCGTGTCGTTAGGTTATCAAATAGTTGTAATAGAGAAAGGTTTGAAAAAGAACTACAACAAATGACTGATGATAGTGCCATAAAGTAAAAATAAATGCCTCAATCTAACAGCAAGAAGACAGAAGTAATGGTCATTTTGATGAAATAGAATTCTCCAGAATGCACCATCAAAATAAATGAAACAATTCTGAAATAAGTCCATAAAAAAAAAATGCAGCTCAAATCAATATCATATGGTGAAAAATTAAATGGAAGAGTATTTAGTTGTTATAGCCTATATCAATTCTGATTCATATTTTTGCAATTTCAAATTTCATACATATTTAGTTCTTCCTAAATGAAACAAAAACACTTTCAGCAGGGCAAGAAGGAAGCAGACGAATCCCAAAACCAAAAGGGGGATTTTTTTATTTTTTTTAGACTAATCACTATAGCCTATAGGGCTTCAATCCGACGCCAATCTTTCCAACTTTATTCTCACTACAGGTAAAGGTATCGTTAAACCCAATTCATTCCTAGCTTAAGAAATAACAGTAACTTGCTTTAAGTTGATGCTTCGATGGTTATAAAGTGTTTTGGAAACTGAATGTCGGCTACATATGTAGCCTAAAGGCCTAATGAAGGTTTGTGCGAGTGAAACAAACCATTTAACGCGTGCAAATACCATAAAACATAATTTTTTTTATGCTTACAAAACCCACGTCTCACAATGCGGGGTCCAATTTGGGTAAGTCAGCAAGTCAGTATTTGAGCAAGTTACAGGGCTGTAATGCAGCAGCAGCCCAGAACACCGGATAATGAGAATTTAACAGATAAGTTGATCAAGGGGAGGCGAAATGTAGGCTTACACATATTTATATTCAAATTCTGTAAAATAAATATGGTTAACGGAGAAAAAATACAATCTGAAAATTACTGACTTGTCATGTGTCCTGAAATAACGTTATATCACGTGTTCTAAAGCTACGTTTTACAAACACTTAACTACACAGACAGAAATTTCAATTAACAGAGTAGGCAGTGATCGGATAACCACCTATCACCGGTAAAGATTGAAAGGAATACCCGAATAGTAAAAAGCGCGCTAAAAGAAAAGATGTAGATATAAAATATGTTAAATCTAATCATGGATTATTACTATTTAGATAAAACTTACTGTTTCAAACACTTCTCTTAAGTCGTGCATTTGTTCCTCCGTAAGGTGTACGGTGTTACGGTTCGCCATTTTGTCAAGTGAAGGGCGTGATATTTAATCACGTGACAAGACATCGACATTTTATTACCTCGAGGACCAGTCTAACGAGTCATTTGATTGGTTAATGCTAAAACCGGGTCTTTTCCATGTATGGAATATCTTACAAATACAGGTAAGGTGTGATTTACGAACGGGACCCAAAGACGCAGCAACAGAGAATGCAGTCAGCGACCCATAGCTTGACTGCTTGCGTCAGGGTCAGACCCAAGTGGTGGTCCTGGAAACAGGCTGCATCACTGCAGTCTGGCTGAGAGAGTAGGGATCGAAGAGGGAAGGCAAACCCGGTCCCAAAAAATGCCATGCTGAAGTCGGATGTGTCGGCCGATAGGCGCAGATATCGCAGCTTCGCTGTAAACAGACACAACGCAACCAACGTCCTTTTCAGGACGAACGAGGAAGAAGGAAGAAATTCCGGAGTCAAAGAGTTAATTTCAATTTTAATTATATGGTACCTAACAATGACCACTGCTATAGTAGGCTACTATTACATGATTGTGATGAATAGAACTGGGTCAATCAGTCCGGTTTTCTCTCTTATATTTCGCGTAATCTGGTTTTTAAGACAAACAGGTGCTTGGCCTGTTGTGCCTGTGCATGATGGAGGGGCTGCCTCCTTACGGCCTCCTTTTTCAGCCGGGCGTCGGACCGCCCTAGACGAGAAGATCAGCTACCACGGCAAGCATGGGAAACTAAGAGCCAGGCATCCAGACCTCCAGGACGACCCAAAGTCCGCTGGGAGGACAACATTAGACAATCTTTGAAGGACCGAGGACTAGAATGGAAGGAAGACAGCTGGTAGAATAGTATGGCGCTCTCTCTCTCTCTCTCTCTCTCTCTCCCTCTCTTACAAACCTCTACACCTCACGGTAGAAGAGGAACGACTAAGTAAGTAAGTAAGTAAGTAAGTAAGTAAGAGAAATATAACTAAAATACCATTTAAAATGTATGTTTTAAAATTATGTAAAATTCAACAATTAACTGTCCACACGTTAATCAGTATTGATACAATTTTTATTAATATTATTGTGTTCATATTATGTATTTATTTATTTATTTCAGCGGAAATTGTCTTCTTCAAAAATTCAGTATTTTCCTTTAAATAATTATGGAACTGGCAGCATAAAAATGTTTGAATTACTCGTATATTGCGGAAGCAAAATTTCGTTGATGGAATCCACAGAGAAACCGTTTCTGTCTTTTTGTCCAGTGACTTTCCACCAATGAAATAAGAGTGCACACGTTTGCATTGTGACCAGGTGTCGCAAAGAAATATTGTACGATCATTAGAAGTTCAGAATAAAATTCAGTTTTTACTATTTTAAAAATGTAATTAATTTCTCGTGTGAAAGCAAATGCGTGACTGCTTCGTCATTAATTTACACAAAAAAATTATTTAATAATGAAAAATATCCGGTTAAGACTCTGATGGGTTAGGATCCCGTTACACGCCCATTGAGGCATATTGGGAATATGGTGTTAGTCCCATATTTTCTTGACCATCGGCACACTAGGGGTGATGTGGTCAGCATCACGCCTGCCGCCTTAACTTTTCCAGAAGTTGCTCTGGTACCCAATTGGGGCTGGGTTGACCCAGGAGCCGTTTGTGGCCTAAAAAAAATCCCACCTCATCTGGGGATCGAACCATGGACCACTAAGCAAAGAAGCCAGTGCACTAACCCACAATGCTACCGCGACTCCTCTGATGGGTTATAATTAGGATAAATATTACTCATCAGAGGTTAAACTTGATATTTTTCCTCATTAAATATGTAAAAAAAATTAATGATTCATTACTAATGCTACTTTCAACAAGTGTTGTCAGATTGTTAACTTGATCATATCACTTTTATCTCACAAATTAAAACTGAGAATCATAAAGTGTTATATATATTCTGCATTTCTGTATCGTGCAGAAACATGGACGATGAATAAGCATTTGGAGGAAAGAATTGAGGCTCTTGAAATGTGGATATATAGAAGAATGGGGCGTACAGTATCTCATGGAAAGAGAGAAGTGAAGGCAAATCTTTTTGAGTCTTTGTAAGGTGTGGCGTGAGGTTTTATTTGGCTGTAGGATCAGTATAGTACTGAAAATTACAGAAATAGAATTTCTGCAGAAAATGGTGAAGTCCCAGTGTTTGAGAGAACTACTGGTATCACAAATTAGTTACGGCTGTGAATGTTCTGATCTCGAAACAATAGTAGAGAGGAGACCGACATAAAGTGCCACCTCCGCTGTGTAACTAACTGTGATATTAATAAACAAGGAAACAGATTTTACTTAACAAAGATAAAATTGACAAGTCGTTCAAATACAATTTCCTTATTATTTATTTAGTATATACACTATCTACTCTTGTGCTGAAGGGTGAATGTTGAAAAATGGAATGTAATGGATTTGTAAGTTTACAAATGATTCACATATATTTATATATATATAGATATTACAAGTTTTCCAATTATAGGAAACAAATTTATATCAGCTGTGCTGTTAATCACTTATAGTAAATGTATCAGCTGTGCTGTTAATTAAGTATATAACATTTATCAGCTATGCTGTTATTATTGTCTCTTTCTACGCTAAATCACTTTCTCGTCACTGACACTAATTTTTGCTCACAATGCTGACAGAAATGGTACTAATGTGTACTCATCTCTTAGAAGTTCTTGATTTGGTTGACACAAAACCGGCTGAAGATCGTTCCTTTAGCCCACCCAAGACTGAGGGGGACTAAAGATGTAGATTCGGTGCAATCTCTATGCTCCTGCGGAGTTCCAGGCAGCTGGACTGACGACCCACGATCTCAGTTTTTATGACACGAATAAAACCCTCCAAGATTTAAACAGGCCAGATTTTGACTCGACTAGTGAAGCAGGCTGCAGGTCAATGCCTCAGGTAAGCAATAAATCAAGGGTGACAGCTTCTCTCCTCTTCAGTCGGTCGGTATCTCTGGCTTCGTGTTCGGTTGCGTGCCTTTGCATAAAATCTCGTCCGATTATATAGGTAGGTGAATGCTTAAGCAAAGCTTTTGGTTGGTTCCTGGCGGAGCAAGCTGATTGGTTTCCTCCGGTTTAGTCTTTTGCTCGTACAGCCTAATTTTATTCAGTTTTACGTCCGCAATCTTGCGTGAACAAGATGGCCACGACCCACATCCGAAAAAAACAGGGCTTAAGTTTTTTCCTGGCGTAACTTCTTGTAATTTATTCCGGCTCAGCAACTGTGCGTTGATTGGCTGGGCTCTCGACATAGGGATTTAACAAAGTAGTGTGTTTACACAACTCGTTCCAAGACATAGCCCCATCCTTTCCTAGCTGTGACCTGTCATAGCTGAAGTGTAAACACCTGCTGTAGTTAATCATTTTGCGTCTGTCCTTCCAGAGTAATAGGGTGTCGACTTAAAAAATCAGCTCCTACATTGTCTCTTCCCGGAATGTAATTCACGGTGAAGGAATAAGGCGCAAGAAGCAGATTCCACCTTAACAATCTCGAATTTAACTTCTTAGATGCAGCCAAGAATGTTAAAGGCTGATGATCGCTTTGGACAATGAAGTGTGTCCCATACAGGTAAGGTGAAAATTTGTCGATGGACCAAATAAGAGCCAAACATTCTTTCTCTATGGTCGAGTAATTCAACTCAGCTGCATTCAGCTTCCTACTGGCGTAGGCGACTGGTAAAAGTTCCTCCGGCTGGGCTTTTGATTTCTGCAAGAGAGTTGCACCAATACCTATACTGCTAGCGTCCGTCCTTAATACAAATTCCTGTGTGATATCGGGTAGCGTAAGGATTGGTTTGCTGGTGAGTTTTGCTTTTAGCTCTGTGTAAGCTTTTTCACAATCAGCATTCCATTGGATTTTGTCAGGCTGTCCTTTCTTAGTTAAGTTAGTTAATGGTGCACACAGAGAGTTAAAGTGGGGTATGTACTTCTGATAGAACCCACATAATGACACGAATGATCTCACATCTTTCTTCGTTTGAGGTCTGGGTGCCTTCTTTAACTTCTCTATATTCTTTGGGTCAGGAGACATATGACCTGTAGAAATCGTGTGACCTAGGAATTCCAACTCCTTACAACCGATATAGCACTTGGTTGGACGTGCAGTCAATCCAGTGGCTCTCAGTCTGTCAAACAACATGGAGAGCGCTACTATATGTTCTTCAAATGTGTTTGTAGCAACAAGAATGTCATCCGTAAAGTTAGTGATATGGGGATTCTGTAGAGGTTCCAACAATTTCCTCATCATTCTTGAAAAGATACTGGGAGCATTTTTCAGCCCAAAGGGTAGTACATTAAACTCGTAGTGTCCGTCTGATGTACTAAATGCCAGCATTTTCCTAACTTCTGGTTTCACTGGTATTTGGTAGTATCCCTTGCTTAGATCTACTTTCGATAAATACCTAGCCTTACTCAGTGTAGAGAACAGCTGGTTGGTGTCAGGTAATGGGTCCACCTGAGATTCTGTGATCGCATCAAGCTTCCGGTAGTCAATACATAACCTGTGTTCACCACTCGGTTTTCTCAATAGCACCACACTTGAGCTATAGGGAGAGTCTGACTTCGAGATAATTTTCTCCTTCAACAGATAATCAACTTCCTCCCTTAGTGCTTGGGCTTTCGCATAGGGTATAGGGTATGTTCTCATGCATACTGGTGTAGGGTCTGTAACCTTCATGTCGTACTCTAACAGATTCGTACGACCTGGCTTATCTGTGAGCACATCAGCATGGGTTTCCAACACTTTCTGAACCCTCTTCTTCTGCTCCGGAGTTAAATGTTCACTAATATTTACTTGAACATAATCCTCTGTAGTTGTGAGTGGATACTCCATAGAGCGAAGTGGTTCACCGTGCATTTCTGTTGCTATGGCTAGGGTCATGATATGTGCAACTTCTGATAATTCCTTGTCATAGTATTTTTTAAGAAGATTGACATGATATACCTTCTCCTTTCCTTTCTTGTCAATCTTATAATTGGTCCTGGAAAGTTTTTCCAGTATGACATAGGGTCCCTGCCATCCAATCTGCAATTTATTATTGCTGCTTGGCAACAGTAATAACACCTTTTCACCCACCTCCAGTTCCCTATCCTTTGCTTTTTTTTGTAGTAGGCAGCATGCTTCCTCCTGGCCTGTCTTAAGTTATCATTGGCCAGTTTCCAACCAGCTTTCAATCGAGATGTCAACTCGTTGACGTACTGGTATGAGGAAGTCACTGTTTCCTCTGCCTTTTCATCAGTCCATGTCCGCAGCAATGCTTCCAGTGGACCTTTTATTGGTCTTCCAAACAACAATGTAGCTGGAGCCAATCCAGTTGAATTGTGGGGTACTTCCCTATATGCAAATAGTGCAGCGGGTAAGTATGTATCCCAAGTATCAGGTTTTTCACTCGCCAGCTTTCTAAGGATTGAAATTAGCGTACCATTGAACCGCTCTACTTGACCGTTCCCTTGGGCATGGTAGGGACTACAATGAAAGTGCCTGGCTTGAAATATCCTGAATACTTCTTGTGTTAGCTTTCCCTTAAACTGAGACCCATTGTCAGTCAATATCTGATGCGGGAAACCTAATCGGGTAAATATTGTCAACAGGGCCTCTGCCACGTGCTTTGAATCTATAGCTGACATGGCCACTGCTTCTCCCCACATAGAGCAAGTATCAACCAAGGTTAAGATGTAAGCATTTCTCTTCTTGGTCCTAGTGAGGGGTCCAACAATATCTACTGCAACACGTTCAAAAGGGGTTCCCATAATAGGCATTTCTCCCAGTGTTGCTGGTGCAGTCCTATGCTTAGGAGCTACTCTTTGGCATTCTGGACAGGATCTTACATATCTTTTTATGTCCTCTGTAATTCCTGGCCAAAAGTAGTGACAGGCTATCCTTTGTCCAGTGGCCCCTATTCCCATATGTCCACTGAAGGGTATAGCATGTCCTAGCGTCATAACCTTCTCCCTGTAAGATTTTGGCACTACAAGCTGTCCATGCCCTTTAGGTCCTGTTCCAGCTTTTCTGTATAGTAGGCCATTCTTCATATACAAGTCTCCTTTCTCTGGAGGGTTATGTGCTTTAGGCAATTTGCCAAAACAAGGCTTCAATGTGCTGTCTGCTGCTTGAGCCTTTTTCATCTCTTCTGGATGAGTATTGATATGATTCTCCTCCGTTTTCCTCGAGCTTTCCCTGGTCTGGACTGTTGCCATAACTACAGGTTTTATAGGTTCTCCAAGGAAAACATACCTACACCCCAAAATCAAAGGGTAAATAGGGTCGTCCATCACTGCTGCTTTGATTTCTCCTTCCACATAGCGAGATCTTATGTTGATTCGGGCTATGGGTAATGTCATGGTTCTTGCTCCCTTGATCGGTCCTCTGATTTCCACTGTTTCTGTGGTTATCTGGTCAGGACTCACTAGAGAAGAGCACACAACTGAATCAAAGTCCAAACCTGTGTCATATAAACACAGTACTTGAGTGCCATTCACGGTCACTTCCTCACAGACAGGGGGATGATGGAAGTCTTTCTGACTTACTGCCATTTCCTTCCTTCCCTGATTCCCTGTTGTAAGACATGCAGCATGATGAGGAGGATTCTTCCTTCTGCAGTCCGCAGTATTGTGGTTACTCATTAGACAAGTTTTACACCACTTTCCTTCCTTCCGGTAAGGTGTCTTATCCAATCTTAGAGGGTTTTTGTCCTTTTGGTCAAATCTTTGTTTGTTCCTTGTAGTATGGTCTTTTTGTTCATATTTGGTATAGTTTTGTGATGATTTGAAGTTTTCACCCTGGTTCTTCTTATTTCCTAATAATTCTGCCTGAGCTGCTTGATATCTCTCAGCAACAGTTACAATATCTTCCAATCTCTCTGCTCCTTGTTCCATGATAAACTTCCTCATTTCTTGAGGCATGGACTCTTTCACTTGCTCCATCATTACCATTTCTTTCAGATCCTGACACTTTCCTAAACTACTCCATTTTTCCAAATAGGTTTCCAATCTAGCAGAGAATTGGTGATAGTTTTCTCCTGGAAGAAGTTTAGCTGTTCGGAATTTCTTTCTATATGATTCTGAGTTCTTTTCATATCTCACAAGCAGTGCCTGTTTCAGGATTTCATAATCTTCCTGGTCATCTCTTGAGAGCTTCAAATATACATCGTAGGCAACACCTCTCAATCCCTGAGATAGTTTAAGACTCCACTTTTCTTTCACTAAGCCATAGGTAGTGGCAAGTCTTTCGTATCTATCCAGGTACGACTCAATGGCGTCTTCTTTCTCAACAAATGGGTCCAGATGAAAATTCATGGCCCCACTTGAGGTGCTCTGGCTGGAGCTACTCTCAGAGTGAGGTGAGCTACCACCATTATTGCCAGTATTTGCCTGAATTTCAAGCTCTTTTAATCTCAACTGATGGTCTCTCTCTGCTTGTAATTTCCTTTCCTCATTTTCAGCCTCCCATTTCTTGGCTTCAATTTCTAATCTTTTGTTTTCTCTCTCAGCTTCCAGTCTTTTGGCTTCTGCTTGCAACCGCCTTTCTTCAGCCTCTAATTTCTTTGCTTCTCTATCAGCCTCTAATTTCTTTGCTTCAGTCTCTAATTGCAACTTTCTTTCTTCCCTATCCATGTGTTTGTCCACTTCTGTTGTGACATACTGAGTGAGAGCATCACCTGTCATATTTAATTCCTTACCCATCTGCATGATCGCAGTTCTGAACTTCACTAGATCAGCCATGGCGTTACTTAGAGAGAGTATGTAAATTTACTATATCAAATATTATAATAAAACTTAATTAATTTAATTGAACAAAAAATTTCCGTGCAACTTTGTGAGCATCAACTATTTACTGAGTACTAAATGGTACTCCTCCTAAGAAAACAATAAAAAATCCTATTATAGAATTTCTCAAAAAAAGATTTTCTATGTTATCTATGGGTGGCACAAGATAGAGTGTAGATAGATGAATAGACTAAGTAGGCTCAAGATATACAGAAATATCCCAGGAACGAGCCCCCAGTGTGGCGTGAGGTTTTATTTGGCTGTAGGATCAGTATAGTACTGAAAATTACAGAAATAGAATTTCTGCAGAAAATGGTGAAGTCCCAGTGTCTGAGAGAACTACTGGTATCACAAATTAGTTACGGCTGTGAATGTTCTGATCTCGAAACAATAGTAGAGAGGAGACCGACATAAAGTGCCACCTCCGCTGTGTAACTAACTGTGATATTAATAAACAAGGAAACAGATTTTACTTAACAAAGATAAAATTGACAAGTCGTTCAAATACAATTTCCTTATTATTTATTTAGTATATACACTATCTACTCTTGTGCTGAAGGGTGAATGTTGAAAAATGGAATGTAATGGATTTGTAAGTTTACAAATGATTCACATATATTTATATATATATATAGATATTACAAGTTTTCCAATTATAGGAAACAAATTTATATCAGCTGTGCTGTTAATCACTTATAGTAAATGTATCAGCTGTGCTGTTAATTAAGTATATAACATTTATCAGCTATGCTGTTATTATTGTCTCTTTCTACGCTAAATCACTTTCTCGTCACTGACACTAATTTTTGCTCACAATGCTGACAGAAATGGTACTAATGTGTACTCATCTCTTAGAAGTTCTTGATTTGGTTGACACAAAACCGGCTGAAGATCGTTCCTTTAGCCCACCCAAGACTGAGGGGGACTAAAGATGTAGATTCGGTGCAATCTCTATGCTCCTGCGGAGTTCCAGGCAGCTGGACTGACGACCCACGATCTCAGTTTTTATGACACGAATAAAACCCTCCAAGATTTAAACAGGCCAGATTTTGACTCGACTAGTGAAGCAGGCTGCAGGTCAATGCCTCAGGTAAGCAATAAATCAAGGGTGACAGCTTCTCTCCTCTTCAGTCGGTCGGTATCTCTGGCTTCGTGTTCGGTTGCGTGCCTTTGCATAAAATCTCGTCCGATTATATAGGTAGGTGAATGCTTAAGCAAAGCTTTTGGTTGGTTTCTGGCGGAGCAAGCTGATTGGTTTCCTCCGGTTTAGTCTTTTGCTCGTACAGCCTAATTTTATTCAGTTTTACGTCCGCAATCTTGCGTGAACAAGATGGCCACGACCCACATCCGAAAAAAACAGGGCTTAAGTTTTTTCCTGGCGTAACTTCTTGTAATTTATTCCGGCTCAGCAACTGTGCGTTGATTGGCTGGGCTCTCGACATAGGGATTTAACAAAGTAGTGTGTTTACACAACTCGTTCCAAGACATAGCCCCATCCTTTCCTAGCTGTGACCTGTCATAGCTGAAGTGTAAACACCTGCTGTAGTTAATCATTTTGCGTCTGTCCTTCCAGAGTAATAGGGTGTTGACTTAAAAAATCAGCTCCTACATTGTCTCTTCCCGGAATGTAATTCACGGTGAAGGAATAAGGCGCCAGAAGCAGATTCCACCGTAACAATCTCGAATTTAACTTCTTAGATGCAGCCAAGAATGTTAAAGGCTGATGATCGCTTTGGACAATGAAGTGTGTCCCATACAGGTAAGGTGAAAATTTGTCGATGGACCAAATAAGAGCCAAACATTCTTTCTCTATGGTCGAGTAATTCAACTCAGCTGCATTCAGCTTCCTACTGGCGTAGGCGACTGGTAAAAGTTCCTCCGGCTGGGCTTTTGATTTCTGCAAGAGAGTTGCACTAATACCTATACTGCTAGCGTCCGTCCTTAATACAAATTCCTGTGTGATATCGGGTAGCGTAAGGATTGGTTTGCTGGTGAGTTTTGCTTTTAGCTCTGTGTAAGCTTTTTCACAATCAGCATTCCATTGGATTTTGTCAGGCTGTCCTTTCTTAGTTAAGTTAGTTAATGGTGCACACAGAGAGTTAAAGTGGGGTATGTACTTCTGATAGAACCCACATAATGACACGAATGATCTCACATCTTTCTTCGTTTGAGGTCTGGGTGCCTTCTTTGACTTCTCTATATTCTTTGGGTCAGGAGACATATGACCTGTAGAAATCGTGTGACCTAGGAATTCCAACTCCTTACAACCGATATAGCACTTGGTTGGACGTGCAGTCAATCCAGTGGCTCTCAGTCTGTCAAACAACATGGAGAGCGCTACTATATGTTCTTCAAATGTGTTTGTAGCAACAAGAATGTCATCCATAAAGTTAGTGATATGGGGATTTTGTAGAGGTTCCAACAATTTCCTCATCATTCTTGAAAAGATACTGGGAGCATTTTTTCAGCCCAAAGGGTAGTACATTAAACTCGTAGTGTCCGTCTGATGTACTAAATGCCAGCATTTTCCTAACTTCTGGTTTCACTGGTATTTGGTAGTATCCCTTGCTTAGATCTACTTTCGATAAATACCTAGCCTTACTCAGTGTAGAGAACAGCTGGTTGGTGTCAGGTAATGGGTCCACCTGAGATTCTGTGATCGCATCAAGCTTCCGGTAGTCAATACATAACCTGTGTTCACCACTCGGTTTTCTCAATAGCACCACACTTGAGCTATAGGGAGAGTCTGACTTCGAGATAATTTTCTCCTTCAACAGATAATCAACTTCCTCCCTTAGTGCTTGGGCTTTCGCATAGGGTATAGGGTATGTTCTCATGCATACTGGTGTAGGGTCTGTAACCTTCATGTCGTACTCTAACAGATTCGTACGACCTGGCTTATCTGTGAGCACATCAGCATGGGTTTCCAACACTTTCTGAACCCTCTTCTTCTGCTCCGGAGTTAAATGTTCACTAATATTTACTTGAACATAATCCTCTGTAGTTGTGAGTGGATACTCCATAGAGCGAAGTGGTTCACCGTGCATTTCTGTTGCTATGGCTAGGGTCATGATATGTGCAACTTCTGATAATTCCTTGTCATAGTATTTTTTAAGAAGATTGACATGATATACCTTCTCCTTTCCTTTCTTGTCAATCTTATAATTGGTCCTGGAAAGTTTTTCCAGTATGACATAGGGTCCCTGCCATCCAATCTGCAATTTATTATTGCTGCTTGGCAACAGTAATAACACCTTTTCACCCACCTCCAGTTCCCTATCCTTTGCTTTTTTTTTGTAGTAGGCAGCATGCTTCCTCCTGGCCTGTCTTAAGTTATCATTGGCCAGTTTCCAACCAGCTTTCAATCGAGATGTCAACTCGTTGACGTACTGGTATGAGGAAGTCACTGTTTCCTCTGCCTTTTCATCAGTCCATGTCCGCAGCAATGCTTCCAGTGGACCTTTTATTGGTCTTCCAAACAACAATGTAGCTGAGCCAATCCAGTTGAATTGTGGGGTACTTCCCTATATGCAAATAGTGCAGCGGGTAAGTATGTATCCCAAGTATCAGGTTTTTCACTCGCCAGCTTTCTAAGGATTGAAATTAGCGTACCATTGAACCGCTCTACTTGACCGTTCCCTTGGGCATGGTAGGGACTACAATGAAAGTGCCTGGCTTGAAATATCCTGAATACTTCTTGTGTTAGCTTTCCCTTAAACTGAGACCCATTGTCAGTCAATATCTGATGCGGGAAACCTAATCGGGTAAATATTGTCAACAGGGCCTCTGCCACGTGCTTTGAATCTATAGCTGACATGGCCACTGCTTCTCCCCACATAGAGCAAGTATCAACCAAGGTTAAGATGTAAGCATTTCTCTTCTTGGTCCTAGTGAGGGGTCCAACAATATCTACTGCAACACGTTCAAAAGGGGTTCCCATAATAGGCATTTCTCCCAGTGTTGCTGGTGCAGTCCTATGCTTAGGAGCTACTCTTTGGCATTCTGGACAGGATCTTACATATCTTTTTATGTCCTCTGTAATTCCTGGCCAAAAGTAGTGACAGGCTATCCTTTGTCCAGTGACCCCTATTCCCATATGTCCACTGAAGGGTATAGCATGTCCTAGCGTCATAACCTTCTCCCTGTAAGATTTTGGCACTACAAGCTGTCCATGCCCTTTAGGTCCTGTTCCAGCTTTTCTGTATAGTAGGCCATTCTTCATATACAAGTTTCCTTTCTCTGGAGGGTTATGTGCTTTAGGCAATTTGCCAAAACAAGGCTTCAATGTGCTGTCTGCTGCTTGAGCCTTTTTCATCTCTTCTGGATGAGTATTGATATGATTCTCCTCCGTTTTCCTGGAGCTTTCCCTGGTCTGGACTGTTGCCATAACTACAGGTTTTATAGGTTCTCCAAGGAAAACATACCTACACCCCAAAATCAAGGGGTAAATAGGGTCGTCCATCACTGCTGCTTTGATTTCTCCTTCCACATAGCGAGATCTTATGTTGATTCGGGCTATGGGTAATGTCATGGTTCTTGCTCCCTTGATCGGTCCTCTGATTTCCACTGTTTCTGTGGTTATCTGGTCAGGACTCACTAGAGAAGAGCACACAACTGAATCAAAGTCCAAACCTGTGTCATATAAACACAGTACTTGAGTGCCATTCACGGTCACTTCCTCACAGACAGGGGGATGATGGAAGTCTTTCTGACTTACTGCCATTTCCTTCCTTCCCTGATTCCCTGTTGTAAGACATGCAGCATGATGAGGAGGATTCTTCCTTCTGCAGTCCGCAGTATTGTGGTTACTCATTAGACAAGTTTTACACCACTTTCCTTCCTTCCGGTAAGGTGTCTTATCCAATCTTAGAGGGTTTTTGTCCTTTTGGTCAAATCTTTGTTTGTTCCTTGTAGTATGGTCCTTTTGTTCATATTTGGTATAGTTTTGTGATGATTTGAAGTTTTCACCCTGGTTCTTCTTATTTCCTAATAATTCTGCCTGAGCTGCTTGATATCTCTCAGCAACAGTTACAATATCTTCCAATCTCTCTGCTCCTTGTTCCATGATAAACTTCCTCATTTCTTGAGGCATGGACTCTTTCACTTGCTCCATCATTACCATTTCTTTCAGATCCTGACACTTTCCTAAACTACTCCATTTTTCCAAATAGGTTTCCATTGTAGCAGAGAATTGGTGATAGTTTTCTTCTGGAAGAAGTTTAGCTGTTCGTAATTTCTTTCTATATGATTCTGAGTTCTTTTCATATCTCACAAGCAGTGCCTGTTTCAGGATTTCATAATCTTCCTGGTCATCTCTTGAGAGCTTCAAATATACATCGTAGGCAACACCTCTCAATCCCTGAGATAGTTTAAGACTCCACTTTTCTTTCACTAAGCCATAGGTAGTGGCAAGTCTTTCGTATCTATCCAGGTACGACTCAATGGCGTCTTCTTTCTCAACAAATGGGTCCAGATGAAAATTCATGGCCCCACTTGAGGTGCTCTGGCTGGAGCTACTCTCAGAGTGAGGTGAGCTGCCACCATTATTGCCAGTATTTGCCTGAATTTCAAGCTCTTTTAATCTCAACTGATGGTCTCTCTCTGCTTGTAATTTCCTTTCCTCATTTTCAGCCTCCCATTTCTTGGCTTCAATTTCTAATCTTTTGTTTTCTCTCTCAGCTTCCAGTCTTTTGGCTTCTGCTTGCAACCGCCTTTCTTCAGCCTCTAATTTCTTTGCTTCTCTATCAGCCTCTAATTTCTTTGCTTCAGTCTCTAATTGCAACTTTCTTTCTTCCCTATCCATGTGTTTGTCCACTTCTGTTGTGACATACTGAGTGAGAGCATCACCTGTCATATTTAATTCCTTACCCATCTGCATGATCGCAGTTCTGAACTTCACTAGATCAGCCATGGCGTTACTTAGAGAGGGTATGTAAATTTACTATATCAAATATTATAATGAAACTTAATTAATTTAATTGAACAAAAAATTTCCGTGCAACTTTGTGAGCATCAACTATTTACTGAGTACTAAATGGTACTCCTCCTAAGAAAACAATAAAAAATCCTATTATAGAATTTCTCAAAAAAAGATTTTCTATGTTATCTATGGGTGGCACAAGATAGAGTGTAGATAGATGAATAGACTAAGTAGGCTCAAGATATACAGAAATATCCCAGGAACGAGCCCCCAGTGTGGCGTGAGGTTTTATTTGGCTGTAGGATCAGTATAGTACTGAAAATTACAGAAATAGAATTTCTGCAGAAAATGGTGAAGTCCCAGTGTCTGAGAGAACTACTGGTATCACAAATTAGTTACGGCTGTGAATGTTCTGATCTCGAAACAACAGTAGAGAGGAGACCGACATAAAGTGCCACCTCCGCTGTGTAACTAACTGTGATATTAATAAACAAGGAAACAGATTTTACTTAACAAAGATAAAATTGACAAGTCGTTCAAATACAATTTCCTTATTATTTATTTAGTATATACACTATCTACTCTTGTGCTGAAGGGTGAATGTTGAAAAATGGAATGTAATGGATTTGTAAGTTTACAAATGATTCACATATATTTATATATATATAGATATTACAAGTTTTCCAATTATAGGAAACAAATTTATATCAGCTGTGCTGTTAATCACTTATAGTAAATGTATCAGCTGTGCTGTTAATTAAGTATATAACATTTATCAGCTATGCTGTTATTATTGTCTCTTTCTACGCTAAATCACTTTCTCGTCACTGACACTAATTTTTGCTCACAATGCTGACAGAAATGGTACTAATGTGTACTCATCTCTTAGAAGTTCTTGGTTTGGTTGACACAAAACCGGCTGAAGATCGTTCCTTTAGCCCACCCAAGACTGAGGGGGACTAAAGATGTAGATTCGGTGCAATCTCTATGCTCCTGCGGAGTTCCAGGCAGCTGGACTGACAACCCACGATCTCAGTTTTTATGACACGAATAAAACCCTCCAAGATTTAAACAGGCCAGATTTTGACTCGACTAGTGAAGCAGGCTGCAGGTCAATGCCCTCAGGTAAGCAATAAATCAAGGGTGACAGCTTCTCTCCTCTTCAGTCGGTCGGTATCTCTGGCTTCGTGTTCGGTTGCGTGCCTTTGCATAAAATCTCGTCCGATTATATAGGTAGGTTAATGCTTAAGCAAAGCTTTTGGTTGGTTCCTGGTGGAGCAAGCTGATTGGTTTCCTCCGGTTTAGTCTTTTGCTCGTACAGCCTAATTTTATTCAGTTTTCGTCCGCAATCTTGCGTGAACAAGATGGCCACGACCCACATCCGAAAAAAACAGGGCTTAAGTTTTTTCCTGGCGTAACTTCTTGTAATTTATTCCGGCTCAGCAACTGTGCGTTGATTGGCTGGGCTCTCGACATAGGGATTTAACAAAGTAGTGTGTTTACACAACTCGTTCCACGACATAAGGTATGCTTAAAAACTTGCAGAGATTATCTTACTTTTGTGATAGAAAGCATCCTCGTACCACATCATGGGGCGAGAATAAATTTTTTGAAAAGGGTACAATCTTTTATGGACACCCTGTATATACCGGTATATTAAGTGGTCGGAGGAGCTAAGAGGTATGGGCATTTTTTTTCTTTTACCAGTGGTCCCTCGTCTCTGTAATGTTATGATGTATGTATATAAGCGTTACTACGTCATCTTCACAAGCACACATAAGTTTCACAATGCACACACTAAAGCGTGATCAGTTTGCTGCCATCTTTATTTACAGAATACTCGTACATGTGTAGTTTCGTATTTTAATGTATTATATTACAATGTGTAGTTTCGTATTTTAATGTATTATATTTCATCTCCCCTTTTTTGAAGAAAAAAAAATGTGTGCAAACATTTCCAACGAAATGTTTCATGTGAGAAAGGATAAGTATGTGTAATGTTCAGTGTGAGTATATATGTCACTGTCTGTATCGGCTGGGAGGTGTCACTGTACGGCCAGAACGAGTGGTGTAAAGGGCTGGTGGTTCTGCGGAAGTCCCTGGTTTAGCTTGAGTTGGTTGTGGTTCCGTCCTTGGTGGTTGTTGGTTTTGTGGGGTATCAAGGTCTGGAGCTACTGCATTGCCTGTTGAAAGTATGGGAATTCTCTTCTCTGTTGTATTCTGTGGGATTTCTCTTATGTCCACTCTGTTTCGCCTCAGGAGGTTGTTGCTGCTGTCTGGCCTTAAGGTATAGCTCCTGGGTTCAAGGTTTCTGGAAATGATTGTTGCTTTTGACCATATGCCATTGTTGTGGTTGTAAGTAGTCACATGCTGACCAGGATATAATGGTGGTAAGTCTTTAGCACTTTTGTCATAGTTGGATTTCTGAACTTGCTGACGATGCTGAAGTTGATCATATGTGCTGTCTCTATGTTGTGGACGGAAGTGGACCTTAGATGGTAGAAGGTCTTTAATTCTTCTATCAAACATAAGTTCTGCTGGACTGTCGATCTTACTGTCTACTGGTGTTGTTCCATCTCAAGAGTGCTAGGTGTACATCCTCTGTTCTTGTTTTCTTCATGATTGACTTGATAGTTTGTATCTGTCTCTCAATGAAGCCATTAGATTTAGGGTATCTAGATGATGATGTTGTGTGTTTGATCTTCCAGTCCTTAGTGAAATTTCTGTATGCTTGACCTGAGAAATGTGGACCGTTGTCCGATCTAATTTCATCTGGGATGCCAAATATGCTGCAATACTTCTTTGTAATGTCTGCAATAACAGCTGATGGTGAGGGTTGTGGAAGTTTCTCAATGATGGGAAATTTGCTGTAATAATCAGCAATGATAAGGTAGTCATTACTGTCGATGGAGAAAATATCAGTCCCTATGATGCTCCAAGGGCTCAATGGTATGTCTGACGGTATGAGAGGTTCTCTGCACTGCCTATTGGCATGTTCTTGGCAAATTGAACAGTTTTTACATAGTGTTTCTATGTCCTTGTTTATCTGTGGCCAGTAAACATCTTTCTTTGCTCTCAGTTGTGTCTTCACAATACCAAGGTGACTATTATGGAGCTGTTTAAGAATGATATCGCGTTGTGTTTCTGGTATAATAATGCGATCTCCTTCGATGCTTAACTCGTCCCTCATAGAGTAATATGGACGGATGTGTGTTGGAACTTCCCTGATAGAGCTTGGCCATCCATGGTATATCAGTTCTTTGAGAGAGTTAAGAATAGGATCTCTCATTGTGTCTTCCCTGATGTGTTCAAGCCGATTATCGCTAAACTTGACAAAATCAACTTTGATGTTTGGGGTAAGATCTGCTATCTTGTTGGGGTTTGGTAGTCTGCTGAGAGCATCTGCAAGACCTATATCCTCTCCTGGGATATACTGAATATTAAAATCATAACCTTGTGTTCTGATCATTACAAACACAAAGTTCCCCCATAAGCGCATACATGCATACACTAGATGTGAACCAACCAAGAATGAGAAGTCAGTGATCGACTATGCCATTGTTCGGAGAAGCTCATTCGGATATGTCCGAGATGCAAGAGTCTGGAGGGGGCCAGAGATTGGAAGTGATCACTACCTGCTAACAATCAAACGAACAACTGAAAGAGTTGCTCAGCCTAGGAACTGCCCAACATCACGCAAGAAACAAAGTAAACGAACAGGAGAAATGAGCATTAGGACCTACAAGCTGAGAGAGCCAGAAATTAAGACCAGATATCAGGGGCTTATTGCTACAGCAGTGAGCAATACAGAAGAACGACCTGATGACTTGGAGACCCTCTGGAATAAATTCAAGGATATCATAAAGACAGCTGCTGCAGAAGCATGCGGTGAAGTCCGACTTGGGAACCAGAGAAAGAGGACACCTTGGTGGACAGAGGAAGTCAAAGAGAAAATAAGAGAGAAGAAAATGGCATGGAAACAATACTTAGGAGCTAAAAACACAACAGGACAAATGGAAAAATATAGAGAATATGTGACACTCAGAACAGAAGCAAAGAACAAAGTGCTAGCAGCAAAACAGAAGTCCTGGGAAGAATTTGGAGAAAAGCTAGAAAAAGATGCACAAGAAAACCAGAAATTGTTCTATAAGACCCTAAAGAACATGAGGAAAGAAAAACAATGCCCTCTCAAATTTATAAAAGACAAGCAAGGCAAATTGCTTACTGCCCCGAAGGAAGTAATGGAAAGATGGAAAGAATATTTCTCAGAACTCCTGGATGGTGAGCATGATGAAGCATCAGAAATGATAACCACTGACACAGAGGAGGAGACCGGTGGTGGTGGGGGTGACATGGGGATGGAGGAGCTGGGGGCAGCGCTGGAGAGGGTCGGGATGGGCGGGGCGGCGGGGCATGATGGTGTGGCACCGGGGGTGGTTGGGTGCATGGGAGCGTCGGGCGACCTGTTGCTCTTGGGGGTCCTGCGGGCAGCGTGGTGCGGCGGGACCATGCCGGGGGATTGGGAGATTGCCATCGTGGCACCAATTTTCAAAAGGGGTGACAGTCGACGGTGTGGAAACCGTGGGGGCATGTCCCTTCTCGGTGTCCCTGGTGGAATCTTCTCTAGAGTCCTGGGGCAGAGACTCCGGCGCCTGGCTGAGCCACAGTTGGATGAGGTCCAGTGCGGATTCCGAGCAAACCGAAGTGCTCAAGACCTGGTCTTCACACTCAGACAGCTGAGTGAAAGGGCCCTTGAGTATGGGAGTGGGATCCATCTTTGTTTCATGGATCTGGAAGGGGCATTTGACAGGGTCCCCTGGAGCAAACTTTGGGACTGTTTGGCAGGGGGGAATATTCCAGCACCTCTGATTCATGCTATGCAGAGCTTCTACAAGTCTTGCAGAAATTGTGTGGGGACAGCAGGCCATGGGTCGGGGGAGTTCGGGGCCGCCACTGGTGTGAGACAGGGTGATATCCTATCACCTTACCTCTTCATGCTCCTTATGGGCGATGTCATCAAGGCATGTAGGGAGAGAACGGGAAAGTGTTCAGTGGGGTACTGGAAGATGAGACAGGTCTATATTTCGGAGCTGGCATTTGCTGATGATGTTGCCCTGGTTGCTGGATCAGAGGCGCGTCTCCGGTCCGGCCTGCAGGTCTGGAAGGAAGAGCTGGAGAAGAGAGGGATGGTCATAGGCAGCTCTAAAACAAAGTCCATGGTGATATCACGAGAGGAAAGAAAACATCAGATTAAGTTGGGAGAACAGGTCCTGGAGCAGGTCGACCACTTAGATATCTCGGAGCTATTATAGACCGAAAGGGAGGCATCAAAGAAGAGTTGGCCACTCGAAAAGCAGCGGCTGGGAGACTTTTTCAGGCCATAAATCGTGGATTCCTCAGCAAGAAAGAGGTTGGTAAGAAAACGAAGATGGCTGTATACCGCTCCACCTATGTCCCAGTCTTGACATATGGATGCGAGTCGTGGGCAATGACTACAACCCACAAAAGCCAGATCCAAACCTCAGAAATGAGGTATCTGAGGAAAGTGGTTGAAGTAACAAGAAGAGACATGGTCCGCAACCAGACGATCCGTCAAGGCCTGAAATCCCATCCGCTGCAGACCCAAATAGAACAGTCCCAACTAAGATGGTTTGGCCATGTCTGCAGAATGGGAGAAGATCGGCTACCACGACAAGCATGGGAAACAAATAGCCAGGGATCCAGACCTCCAGGACGACCCAGAGTCCGCTGGGAGGACAACATTAGACAATCTTTGAAGGACCGAGGACTAGAATGGAACCAGGCCAGGAAGAAGACAGCTGATAGAATGGTCTGGCGCTCTCTCTTCCAAACCTCTACACCTCACGGTAGAAGGGGAACGACTAAGTAAGTAAGTAAGTAACCTTGTGTTTCCAATAACAGAGCTTGTAGTCGTGGTGGTGCTGAAGCTATTGGTTTTTTATGAATCATCTCAAGTGGCTTGTGATCTGAGAGAATTGTAAATGGGCGGTTGAAAAGAAATGTGTGAAAGCGTTTGATTCCAAAACGTACAGCTAGCATTTCTCTTTCAATGTTTGCAAGTTTCTTTTCGCCAGAACTAAATGATTTGCTTGCGTAAGCTACAGGACGAAGTTCTTTGGCATAGTGTCCTTCAGGATTTTTGTCTGGTTGCAAAAGTGCTGCTCCTAGGCCTTTCAGACTAGAATCAACCATGAGAAAAGTAGGTGCTTGCATATCATATTATTTCAAGCATGCATCAGATGATATGAGGGTCTTCAAATGGTTGAATATGTGTTGATAGTCTTCTGACCATTCACGGAGTTTCATTCTGTAGTAGAGATCGCAAAGGTTCTGCAGCAGCTGACAAATTTGGTATGAATTGTGCTAAGAAGTTGACAGCACCTAAAAATTGTTGCAGTTCCTTCTTTGTAGCTGGTGTTGGCATGTCATGAATATCTTCAACCTTTTTAGGGTCTGGTTTTACACCATTCTGGGTGTACAGCAATCCAAAAAATGGTATCTCCGTTGCCTTAATTGTACACTTTTTGCTGTTGAATGTTAGCCCATGGGCCTGTGCTACGTGCATCAAGTTAATCAAGTTACGGTCATGTTCTTGTTCTGACCTGCCGCATACTACAATGTCGTCCGCAATAGCCACTGTGCCAGAACACTGCTCAACAATGTTGTCAATTTTCTGTTGAAAAATGTCTTGTGATACATTCAAACCAAATGGGAGTCTCTTGAAACAATATCTGCCGAATGGTGTTCGAAAAGTTGTAAGGAGTTGACTTTCCTCTGCTATCTCAACACTCCAGTATCCGTGTACAGCATCTAGTTTAGAAAAATATCTGGCATTGTGGAATCTGTGAGTTATCTATTCCACCGTATGCATTTTGTGTGGACAGTGCTTTAGACTGTTGTTTAAATGTTTTGGGTCAAGGCAAACCCGAAGAGAACCATCATGTTTCAAAGCAGCTGTGATACTACTACACCAATCAGAATGCTCTTCAACCTTTCTAATTTCTGCACCATCTTTTCTAGTTCTGTGGCAAGTTTCTGTTTAACATGTATAGGATACTTTCTAGGTGGGTCTATCTTTGGTTCAGCGTTGTCTTTAAAAAAAAATCTTGCCTTTCCCGGAAGTTTGCCTATTCTGTCAAACTGTTCTGGGAATCGCTGTTTAAGGTCATATACTCCAGTGATGTGTAGAGTAAGATGTTCTTTTTTTTGGTCAGCTTTAATGTTGTTAATAGTTACCACACTCAGCTTTTCGCACATTGGTAGACCCAAAATTGCAGGTCCTTCAACATCTACCAAGTAAAATGTTGACGATGTCCATTCAGAGTCTCTGTATGAACATTCAAGTGTTACTGCTCCGAAACAGTCTATACTTGTTCCATTACATTGTAAGCTCTTAGCTTTGTCTTGCCACTCCTACTTTTTACATCCCTTGTGGGAAATCCTTGCTCATCCACCTTGTCAGGCATGATCTGTCTGAATATTCTTAAGGGTAGAGTGTTTCCTTGGGCGCCTGTGTCTATCTTGAAACGAATATATCTTTCTTTGTGCATTTTAATCCCTGGTATTCTGAATTGTACCTTGCAGAAAGCCTGCGTTCTCTTTGGTTCGTTACTGAAAGTTAGTATCTTCACACTATCAAGAGAGGAAGGATCACTTTCTTCACTAGAGTCAAAGTCCTCAGTCATCATAAAATGTGTTTGTTTTGATGACTCTCTGCTGTGAATTTTGTGTTGAGCACTGTCTTGTTTCCTCTTGAAACAAAATTTTGTCCAGTGGCCCCTCATTCTGCAGTAATGACATGTAGAGTCTTTAGCTGGACAGTGGTTTTGTATGTGGTTTAGGCCACAACATTTACACATAGCACCTCTGCTTGTGTTGTGTTTTCCTTGTTGCTTAATAACAGTTGCTTTGTTGTGTTTAGGTTTATAGCTTTTTACTGCATCCACCTTGGCTGCTACTGTACCTTGCTGAATTTGTTTAATGTTTAGTGTTTGTGCCTCGTGTTTCCTGCCTTCATCCAGAAGTTGTTGTAAAGTTAGTGTATCACTCTGGCTCAGTAGCCATTTCTGGAACTCTGGCATTGGTGTGCTAAGAAGGATCTGTTCAATAATTCGCTCTTTTTCTTCTTCTTTGCTTAATTTACATACACTTGTTTTCTCCTTAATGCGAGTGAAGAAATCATCTAAACTTTCATCAGGTTTCTGTCGCAGGTGGTGAAGTTCTAATCTTGCCGCTCTAAAGTTTGTGTGCTTTATGATCAGACGTTTTTCAAATTCGTCCAATATGGCTACGGGGTGGGTCGCTGACTCAACGGGCATGGCGGTAGCAAAACTGTTGTAAATTTTCAAACCTTTATCGTCCAATGCTTCTAGAATATATGGAGTTAAGGTTTGACCTTCCAGACCAGTGGTCTTGGAATAGAGATCTATGCGTTGGCGCCATAACAGGAAAGCTTCACTCTTATCATCTCGACCGGCAAATCGCATTTGGGGTGCGCTGCGGTAGTGTTTAGCCGCCATGGTTGACCTCAACGACGAAAATTAGCCGAACAAACTGTACTAGCGTGTTATCGTGTAGCTGTTTTGCGTCGGTCCGGTATCGGCCGCTGCCACCATGTAATGTTATGATGTATGTATATAAGCGTTACTACGTCATCTTCACAAGCACACACAAGTTTCACAATGCACACACTAAAGCGTGATCAGTTTGCTGCCATCTTTATTTACAGAATACTCGTACATGTGTAGTTTCGTATTTTAATGTATTATATTACAATGTGTAGTTTCGTATTTTAATGTATTATATTTCAGTCTCCTGGGTAGTGAAATCGGATGCCTAACCTTCTCGGATAAGGGCGAAAAAAATAGGAGTGTGCAAGTTTCGCATGTTAAAAATCCCTAGGCAGCTGGAAATCGTAAAGAGGCCATACGGCCGCTGCCCTGGCAAAATAAAAAAATTAGGAAACCTACTCACCACAAAAATATTTATAGAATGTGTGATACACACATTGGGATTCTCGCCGGTGCTACAGAGTTCGTGCACTGTGCTGAGATCTTCCTTGTGTGTTCTAAGGGGGAGTTGTCCGTGTGAAATGAAGATATTTCTTAAAACTAAACCATATATATATAGTTAGTTATTTGCTTATCCTTTATAGGACGTGGTAATCAACCCCAGCTTTTATTGGCTGTTTGTGATTTTTCTAGGCAATTGTTTTTCATTCAGTAGTTTGCCATTGCTTTCTGAACGGTACGGCGCTTATACCATTGTTAAAAATCCACACAAAGCGATCTGCTACCAAACCGCCTGCAGCAGGTTTCGAACCTGGTATATCTGGATTATGAAACTGCGTTCATATCCATTAGGCCACAGACGCCGATATATATATACTTATTTACATATATATTTATTTATGGCAGTGCCAAATACTTTTACAAGGTAAGTAGGCCAACGCCCCTGCATCTTCGCTATTCTCGAGAGTCATATCGTTGTTTGTACTATGTAAATTGTCTTTGGCTTCCTGTTGCCTTTTGTGCTTTATGACATGCGTTAGACAGTTTGAGGAGCACTGCTCTCTGCTGTGCGTTTGAATTGTCTATACAACAATACATATACACACATCATCGTTGCTCGAAATACTGACAACTTGCATTTATGTTTACCTCTTGACCTTGTTTACAATTTAGATTCAATTTCGTACGATTTTGGATTCTTCATTCAGTTTTATAACGCTTAGCTACTGGGGCACACCCTTCACCAATAGTTGTCACTATTGTTCATCAACTGTTATTTTGCATGGTTCTGCAACGGGTATATCTGTTCATCCTTTTATTACGCAATTAATCATTTCTTTTTCTGTCTGCCCTGTCTTCATTTGCCTTGCACTATGCCCCGAATAAATTTTCTTTGGTAACCCACGTGATACGGATTTTGAATTAAAACGATTTGTGAAAGATAGCTGATACAATTACCCTCAGACTGGGATGTAGAAGTATTTGGCATCCGTGGCGGATCTTACCTTTGGCATTCCATTCCCCCCCCCCCCCCCCCCCCCCCCGAACACAGTTGCTAGTATCTTTTTAATAATATAATAACTTCTGATGAAAACTCCCCCCCCCCCCCGGCTATCCCTCGGGGGGGGGGGGGAACCTCCCCCCATTTGTATGCCACTGCCCTCAGAAAATTCCTTTTGATTAATCCCATTAATGCTGCCCTTACTTTAGGCCTGGAGTCGGCAACTGGTCAATCACTGTGATTTAGTAGATCTCTAGTCTAGGACTCTAGGTTACGGAATGGGAAAAAAAGGAAGAATTCTTAAGCTAAAGAAATGTCGGGCTAGCCATCTCTCGCTGGCACTTTTTTTTTAGCTGGGTGTCCCCGTGATTAAAAGCATTTTCTTCTCGTCTTTTCCACTGCAGCTGAAATCATCTCAAATATATGTTTTCCATTTGATGGCTCTGTTTAAAGTTTGATAGTTTAACTTTCTTCTCGAACGGTACTGAAATAGTATGGTGAATATTATAAATGATTTTGTTTACCTATAATCGTTATAATTTACTCTAATAGTAATTATGGTGATTTTTTTTTTACTATAGGCCTAACATTTTACTTATAGCTCTATGGGACGGTCAACGGTTATCAGTGTCTAACGATGGTGGTGATGAGAGTTTTATGCTTTCAAGTATTCAGCGAGGTTAGTTCCTACTATCTTTTCTGCTCTGCTTTTGTCCCTGTGGTTTAACTTAAGTCGTGTCTTTCTCCAGGGTCCTAGTAAGACGTACTCTGGCTATTTTCGTTCAACCTCACCCTACACGGAGCACAAATGTTCGGTTTCCCAAGCCTACGTTAATGTCGAAGAGTTCTATTATCTGAGGCCAAACACATCCAATAATATCGATCAAGAAGATGCTGTCACCATGAAGCCTGCCAGTCTAAAATATTTAAGCTGGTTAAAACCGCATATCCTGATTGTTTTAGCAGCTATCCTCAGAGTTGCCACTCCTGGGTGGATTCACCTATATCTTGGTTATTTGGTCCCGTTTAGGTGTCATTTTCCTTTATTTGTTGAAGAGCGTCACCTAGATTTCACCCAAAGTAGCTCAAAAATAGCTAAGAAATCGCCTAAAGTATGTAAGTTGCCCAAAATTCAAAATCCAGGTGTATTTTTTTTTAAAGGTACCATCTAGGTTTTTTTTTTTTTTTTTTAATTTAGGGCTGGCAACACTAACTATTCTATTTCGTTACTTGCTGCTTCATTGATCATGTGACCCGTAACATTACACTGTGCAGTCGTCTTTGACGTATAGACTAGACACAATTGAAGGAAATGTCTGTCATAAATTAAACAGCATTATTAATTTTTAGCTCCAAGTGAAGAAGAGGCTTTCAGGGAATGCACACACATAAACATTCACTTTTTAAAAAAAAATTCCGTGTTTAGCGTCCATGGTCAAACTTCATGTTTCTTTAGGCCTGCCTTTTCTCCCCTGCTTCTGTAGCTACTAATAGATCTTTTGGTGCTTAGTATTTTGATGAGGTCACTAACTGTAGCAACATATCAGTGAACCGTGTTCTACCGAGTCCGAGTTATCATTTTTGTTATTTCTTAATTTCCTCTTCTTCACATTACACTTTCAGACATTAGCTTGAACAAGTTCAAAGAAAGCAGTGGTCAGCGTGAGGTTGATAGTATCTCCGTAGAGTTTGTCCAGGAATGGTACTGGTGATGGCCATATGTATTTTTGCTGTTCGTCATATGTTGGGACACTTTTTGCAGCAGGGGTTCAGCTGCCATTTCATCACTTTTGCAAATTATTTATTCAAGTAGTCTACATATACAACAATTTGTTATTGGCAACAAGAACTTATTAAACACTTCCTCTGATCTCATGGTTAACACATTAAATACCGCGGGCTGGTGGGACCGGCTTTTGAAATCCTATCATTTGAACCGTGAGCCGCTCAGAGCATCGATCTAATTTTAGTAATAAAATGAATGAAAAATGTACTGAAACACTTTCTGATCTGGTTCGAGATTTTAAGTTGCCACCGGAAAACAAATTCTCAAAGCATGGTTGTTGTAGAACACTGGAAAATTGATATTATGTTCATTTTTTCAGCGTTTTGGGTTAGTTACCAAATCGTGTAAAACTGTTTACCGTGGCAACTAGTGATAGGACCACAAAAAATGCTTGTACATCTCGTCTAACGGCTGAATAGGGCTAGAAACGTGTTTCAACAATTGACTGATAGATCTAGCGACGAGGACAAGTGAAAACGGTGCGGTGTGCACATTGATTGAAATAGTGATTTTGATAGAGA
This sequence comes from Oreohelix idahoensis, assembly GCA_024509875.1. Classification (NCBI taxonomy): domain Eukaryota; kingdom Metazoa; phylum Mollusca; class Gastropoda; order Stylommatophora; family Oreohelicidae; genus Oreohelix; species Oreohelix idahoensis. Next base: position 612,481 of record JAMPIV010003033.1, read on the forward strand.
TGGGGCGCAAGCAGTTATAATTGTGAAAATATTGCAAGTCCTCAGCCATCGGACAGCCGTTAAATAGCAACAACTTCTATTAGAGTTACAAATGGTGCTTATTGTAATAGTAATTTAATTTATCCTTAAAATGACGTGTAATTCATAAAAATCTGTAAACAATTACGACATCTACAGGATGAAAATGGGAAAACAATTTTATTCGGCCACAGTGTGTTTTTCAATTTGGTAGTTAATGTGTTAAGCCATTCCCTCCTGCTTGTTCCTGGGTATCTGTGTGCCTTAAGGTCAGCTCGTATGTATCATGTATGAGGGTAGATAAAAAAAAGTGCAAAATACAAAGCATTCATCATCATCTTCAAGGAACATAGACCTTCAACAAATTTATGTCAAGGTCAGACCGGCTCTGTGACAACAGAACCTGGCTTTTCCAGGTCTTCCTCATCATTTTTATTTCTGTCTCTACCTCTCTTCTCAATGTGTTTTTCAGTCTACCTCTGCTTCTTTCACCCTGGGGATTCCAGAACAAGGACTGCCTTGTATTGCTATCAACAGGGTTCTTAAATGTGTGTCCTATCCATCGCTAGTGCTTTTTCTCTCACCTCTTGTTCCACTGGCATTTGGTTCTTGTCATCAGTTTCACGTAAGTCTTTTTTTCTTCCGCGTTCGCCCTCAGACTTCTACATTAATGGCTCTAAGGTGGGAGTCAGCTCAAGGCTCAAACATCTCTCTTGTTCCACTGGGACTTATCTGGTTCTTGTCATCAGTTCCACATTGATGACCCTGTCAATCCTTCTGTTCTACGCAAGCGCCCATTTATGAAAGTCTAGCTTTTTGGTAGATTTTGTTGCTCTCCATGAATAATATACGGACATGCACATATTTATGTTAAAGTAAGTTTCATGTGACATAATACGCAATTTTGTGCATATCTTGCCACTTACACACTTCTTTCTATGGACCATTAGAAAGCTTTAATTTTGGTAAAATGTCAAGTCTAGTCTACGAAAGTCAGTCTTCATTTATGGATGTATTCTGAGACACTCTAACATTTGGATGCCAGCATTGCTAAAGGCTGAAGTTGATACAGAATAGACAGTTTTTCTTATTTATGTTTCAAAAAAGAAGTCATGGAAATATATAATTCTTATGTGGATATATACATAAACATTAATGGAGACATCAGTTTCAGACTCGTTCTATGATGACTGTAATACCCTGGCCACCACCAACGCAAGCACTGCCCAAGCCATACCTCAGCTGTCTTCGCCTGAAGACAAAAAATAGCATTCAATTATACATACATGTAACCACATATAAAAGATGATAACATAATGAGTCAGTGGTAAAACTGCACTGTCTGTTGTGGTTTTTAAAAACACAGTCCTGATATTAAAACCAGTCACTGCCAAGCTTTTGCTTTGCTGTCACTTTCAGCTTTATCTAAAATTCCATATGTTATTACAGACATATAAAAATTATATTACATTTGTTTTTCAGATAGGAAGCGAGCCTTATATTGTTTTCAATTTCATTGTACTGTTGTTGTTTGAGCTAACCACTGATGTAGGTATGCTGTCAGTATGTTCTCTCTCTTCTCCTTTTTAACTATTAAGCTGCGTGTGGCCATGGCCGCAGTTGGGTACCTTGTACAAAGCCTGCACTAAATATCTTCAAGTATTTTTGTGGTAGTAGCTTCTGTAGCAATGTGTTTTCACAGATTTTTTTTATAAAGGAATTTTGGTGAGATGCTGTCAGTTCAACCTAGACACAAGGTCCTTCAGTTATATTAGGTACATGTCCAAATATAAAAGACTTTGTGGTCTGGTGTAACAATCATTGAGTTTTCAGAGAAAAGATAATTGAAGTCAGGCTGCCGATCTAATCTTCTAATAATGAAGGCACTGACTCATCGTTATCATATTTCTCAAAACCTGTCTCTGGCCATCAAACTTTACCTGATATCATGAACAAGATTAGTTGTTATTCTGGCTCCAGTTGCTCCCAGTGGATGACCAAGGGCAATGGCACCTCCATTCACATTAGTTTTATCATTGTCAAGTCCCAGATCTTTACTCACAGCCAAGAACTGAGGAGCAAAAGCCTCATTCACCTGTTGAAAAAAAAAAAAAACAGCTATCTTGAGATGAAACAACAAAAACAGAGAAACACTCTCTACCCTCTTGTTAACCCACACACCATTTACATTTAAAGAAATGAGTGACTGCAATCACGGAGGAAAAATTAAAACATAAAATCAATACAAATAGGTAAAAGGTAGATCAGCGCAACATACTATCAAAAAAAGTTACATGAATGTACAAGCTGGCTTTCTCAGTAGACACAGATAGCAGTAATGAATTAAAAAAACAAAAACTTACAGCTGTTAAAACAACATGGATGAAAATAATAATAAAGAAACAAGAACTGAGCTGGGAATGTTCTGAGCAAGTATCTCACAGTCTGTGTATCCCTTCACCTCCTTAATTTATTTTAGAATCTAATTTCTCATCTTCGCCCTGTTTTCCATCATTGTTATTTTATGTCACACAACTGTCTTGGCTGTAAATCCCATTCCCCATATATTTCCATGCAACATTGGCACTACTCTGAGAGTCTCATATGTATTACTCATCTCATGTTTGGTAAAATTAATATGGATAAAATAAATGAATCAGGCATGAAGGATACTTACTGGACACATTCTCAGTTAAATCTTTTATCTCTTTTTTTTCATTTATTATTAATTTAAGCACTACTCTGGGAGTCTCAAATGTACTACTCATCTCATGTTTGGTCAAATTTATATGGCTTTAGACCAAATTGAAGTACCTCAGAACAAATCTTCAATGTTAGATTACTGGTCGAAAAACATCTCCAGCATCAACGCGATTTATACCATAACTTCATCGATTTCACAAAAACCTTCGATCGAGTCTGGCATGAAGGCTTATGGCAAATAATGAGAAAATTCTATTTTGATACCAACATCATAGATATCATTGAAGCACTATACAAGGACGCAAGCAGTGCTGTTTTTGCAAGCAATGACATTGGAGAATTTTTCAAAACAACTGTAGGAGTTCATCAGGGATGTATCCTGTCCCCAGTGCTCTTTAATATATATCTAGAACATATTATGCAGGAGGCTCTCTACGATTATAAAACAACCATATCGATTGGAGGCCGACCTCTTTGCAATCTACGTTTTGCTGATGATATCGATCTTATAGCTGGAACAGAATCAGAACTTCAAGACCTTACCTCTAGACTGGAGAAAGTAACAAGAACGTATGGGATGGAAATTAATATAGAAAAAAGCAAGATATTGGTTAATAGCCATAAGAAACATGTTCCAACCAACATCACGTTAAATGGGCAAATATTAGAAGAAGTAAACACCTTTAAATATCTAGGGTCCACTTATGTAGTGACGGAAGATCAAGTAAAGAAATCAAGACAAGACTTGAGATGGCCTCAGCTGCCATGACAAGACTGAATGTGATCTGGAAAAGTTACATCAGTTTTCCTGTGATCAAATTATACAAATCACTTGTATTATCTATTCTCTTGTATGGGTGTGAGGGCTGGACAATCACTGCAGATACGGAGTGAAGGATTCAGGCTTTCGAGTATAAATGTTATTGAAGAATTTTGCGCATTTGCTATAAAGAGCACAAAACAAATGTCTATGTTAGAGAGAAAATAAACACGTATGCAGGCCACCAAGAACCACTTTTGTCAGTAGTGAAATGTCGAAAGCTTGCCTGGTTTGGGCATGTAACCGTCATGACTCCCTTTCGAAAACGATCCTCCGGGGAACAGTCGAAGGTAAATGGAAAAGAGGAAGGCAAAGAAAATCCTGGGCTGATAACATCAAAGAATGGGAAGGGCACGGTTTTTCCACACTTGTACGCATTGCTGAGGATAGAGAGCAGTGGAGGACCCTGTCTGCTTATGCTTCCATCATGGCACCCCTAAGACCCATGACGGGTTACGGGTTGAGATGATGAAGATATGGATTATATGAATAAATCAGGCGTGAAGGATACTTACTGGAGACATTCTCAGTTAAATCCTCATCTCTTTTCTTTCATTTTTTAATTAATTTCAGCCATATTTTTGTTAGTTTTATAAGTTTTTCGCTGTTATTATTCACATATTTTCCTCTGCTGACCATGATATTTTTTTTTCGCAGCGCATTAACATTTTGTTATTCTTCTCTTTCACTCCACATGGAGCCACAACTGTAGCTGGCTCCCTTACAGGAAACCTACACTAAAGCATTCATGTGCACTTCTAGCAATGGTTTCTGTAGCAATACATTTTACATGACGACGTTGCCAGTCCCATGCACAACCTCATATTAGTCAACTCTTACAACATGCCTGATGTAGCAGTAGTCCTATTCTTCTGTTGTCTCAGAGCACCCCCTTCCCCCAACTGTATTGTGGTTTTATTATTGGATCAGAGTAAAAGTGACTTTTACCATTTTATATTGATTTTATACCATGTACATATAAGAAAGTCAGGAACAATGTTATCTGTGACTTCCGTGGAAGGTTTCCATATGGAACAGTCCAGGTAATAAGAGCAAGTAACACATTAAATTAAAGAAATAATAAGCATTGCAAGGCAATCTGTGTGACAACATTTCGTTTTTTCTGAGAAAAGATTCCAAAAGCACAAACTTGTCAACAGGGAGACAGGCCAGACTGTCACCATACTGTCCTAAGTGGTAAGTAAATTGATCCTTTATCTTATTTAGACATTACCAAACTTGTTCTGTGTGCCTGCCTAGATCATTACTTTACTTACCTAATGCGTGCGAGATCCTACCACATTACTACTTTACTTTATGTCTCTTACTAAAACAATTACTGTACTTATTTAGCCAGCCCCTCAGAATCTCTAAAGCTTCATGCAATGGGTAATCTTAATCAGGACTTGTTTAGAAATATAGCTCCTTTCGTGGAAAAGCTTTACGGGGATTCAAATAGCCTCAAACTGACTACTGCTTTCTTTGAGAACATTCAAGTGGATGTCTGAGAGTGTACGAAGAAGAAGAAGAAGTTTAGAAATATTAAACAAAATGCATTAAAGTTATTGGATGTGACACAAAGAAGTTCAAAGGTCACACATGATTTGCCAGAAAGAAAATGCAAGATATCTTACCAGAGATTCCAAAGGCTATAAGTCGAGCCAAGGGCTGCAGGTTAAATTTCTTCAAAGCTGCTTCACTAGCAAGAATTAAAGCACTTGCACCATCAGTAATTCCCTGTTACACAAAAAAAACAAAACAAATACAGTAATTTACTTCTTTAAATATACACTGAGAAGAGAATGAAATGTTTTAACCATGTAGGCAGAAGGAAAACAGGTAAGTCAAATTCATGAACCTTCTATAACAAGATAGTGGAACGAGGACACTGACGCCAAGTAAAAGGCAACAGTAATTTAATCTTTCAACGTCATTAAAAATCATAATCATGTGACATGTTGAAAGTTTTAAGTGATCATGTTGTTCCAAAGTAGGGTCTTTTGATATTTTTTATCATTCTGTTGTTCATCCGATGCTATATGTCAAATAATCCATTATCTGCTATTCTTCTCTTTCTCTACCTCTTCCCATACTTATGTTAAAATATTCATTCTTTTTTCTTTTCTCATCTACTTCTCTTTCCATCAACCTTGTCCACTCTCAGCGTTTCCGCCTCCATGATACTAACCATTTAGCCAAAATACTAATTCCAAATTAGGCTTTAGATAGTATTAACAATCCTTCAAGAGGAGCTTTCATTGTACTTGGAAATATGTGGAGATTAAGAGAAGAATCTTAAAAATAAAATAAGAATCTTCAACTCAAATGTCAAGTCAGTCCTACTGTATGGCTCTGAAACATGGAGAACAGCAAAAGCAACAACCAAAAGCTACAGGCTTTCATAAATGGGTGCTTGCGTAGAATAGAAGGATTAAAATAGTATGACATGTGAAAATGATGACAAGAACCAGACAGAGATGTTTGGAGATGTCTGAACCTTGAGCTGACTACTACCTTTATTAAAGTCATTAATGTAGAAGTCTGAGGGCGAATGAGGAAGAAAAAGACTGATGTGGAACTGATGACAAGAACCAGACAAGTGCCAGTGGAACAAGAGAGATGTTTGGAGATGTCTGAACTTTGATCTGACTCCTACCTTTATTAGAGTAATTAATGTAGAAGTCTGAGGGCGAATGAGGAAGAAAAAGACTGACGTGGAACTGATGACAAGAACCAGAGGGGTGCCAGTGGAACAAGAGAGATGTTTGGAGATGTCTGAACTTTGATCTGACTCCTACCTTTATTAGAGTAATTAATGTAGAAGTCTGAGGGCGAATGAGGAAGAAAAAGACTGACGTGGAACTGATGACAAGAACCAGAGGGGTGCCAGTGGAACAAGAGAGATGTTTGGAGATGTCTGAACCTTGAGCTGACTCCTACCTTTATTAGAGTCATTAATGTAGAAGTCTGAGGGCGAACGAGGAAGAAAAAAGACTGATGTGGAACTGATGACAAGAACCAGACAAGTGCCAGTGGAACAAGAGAGAAAACAAAAAGAAGAAGAATAAGACAGTAGGACAGATAGGGCACACCATGAAGAAATCGGTGGATAGCCTTACAAAGCAGTTCTTGTTCTGGAATGGAACCCCCAGGGTAAGAAAGGCAGAGGTAGGCCAAGAAACACACGGAGAAGAGAACTGGAGACAGAAATGAAAATGATGAGGAAAATGTGGAAAGAGCTTAAGCTGATGGCATGTGACAGGAGGACTTGTCATGTGTTTGTTGAGGGCCTGTGCTCATTGGGGAGCTAAAGGGTACTGATTGTTTGAACACTCAAAATGTTTCACATAACAGCCTCATGTTAACACCCAAAACGTTTTACATAACAGCCTCATGTTAACACCCAAAATGTTTCACATAACAGCCTCATGTTAACACCCAAAATGTTTCACATAACAGCCTCATGTTAACACTCAAAACATTTCACATAACAGCCTCGTGTTAACACTCAAAATGTTTCACATAACAGCCTCATGTTAACACTCAAAATGTTTCACATAACAGCCTCATGTTAACACTCAAAATGTTTCACATAACAGCCTCATGTTAACACTCAAAATGTTTCTCATAACAGCCTCATGTTAACACCCAAAATGTTTCACATAACAGCCTCATGTTAACACTCAAAATGTTTCACATAACAGCCTCATGTTAACACCCAAAATGTTTTACATAACAGCCTCATGTTAACACTCAAAATGTTTCACATAACAGCCTCATGTTAAAACTCAATATACACAATTATTGCTGGTTCAACCACACAAATAAATTTTACTACAAATAGTTGAGTGAAGAATTGGACATTTAACAACTATTAAAAAATCTTCAATACCATTAAAAGTGCATAATGTTAAAATAAAATGCCAAATATCTCAAATTAATACATAAAAAAAGCAACACACTCCCAGCTGGAAAAATAGAAATCAATATTTCTCATGGGCTAATCAATCTTGAAAATAACCAGTGAAGTTTATAAAAACACTAGTGTTAATGAAGGTGACCAATAGTGTACTGCATAGCTGCAGGCTGGATAACAGAGCACCGAAGATGGTTATGCTGATCAATAGTCTTGACAACAACAATGCAGGTGACGAGCACTGAAGATGGTTATGCTGATCAATAGTCTTGACAACAACAATGCAGGTGACCTGCTTTAAATTGATTCATTACCCTTTGGCTCCACAAGGAGCATAGGCCTTCAAGACAATTCATGCCAAGTTCTCCTGTCCTGAGTTATTATCTCCTGTCCTGAGCTATTCTTTCAAGGTCGTTCCATGTGTTCTTTATCCCTTTTATTCCTGTCTCCAGTTCTCTTCTTCGTGTGTTTTAGGTCCCCTCTACCTCTTTTACCTGGGGTTTCCAGAGCAGTAATTGCCTTGTAGTGCTATCAACAAGTTTTCTCAATGTGTGTCCTATCCAACACAATGTTGTCTTTTAATATCTTCTAACATGAAAAAAACAAACATTTAAAATAACCTAATGATTAAAGTTGAAAACAAAAATTAATCTAAACAAAATAGAAGAAATGTCCAAATGAGTCTTGAAGACAAAAATTAGCTGACCAACACAGTCTTTGGGTCAGCCAATGACCATTAATCTGCAGACAGCCAATAAGGTGCACACAAGCCATCAAAATAAAGCAATTAACCTGAGAAATGAGCATTGAAGACTGAAAAGCAAGCTGACAAATAAGAGAGCAGAAGAGAAATGAGCAAAAAAAAAAATATTAAAAGAATGTAAATGTGAACAGATAAATACCGAAGCATTTCCAGCATTGACAGTTCCATTTTTCTTGAAAACTGGGGGAAGTTTGGCAATGGCCTCCAGGGTTGCCAATCTTGGATGCTCATCTACCTCAAACACTTCCTCTCCTAAGTAACATGATGTGAGAGTTACTTCTCCATACCATACATCATAAAATATAACCAATTATCTTTAAGACTTTAGTGGCAGATTTAAAGAAAAAACATAACCACACCTAAACAGTGAAAGTTGATCCCTATAAGACAAAATCACTTTTTTTTTGGCCACCAATGCCTTTGACCCTAAAATTCTGTTGCTCTGCTGGGGAGAAATATTAAAATTTTCTTCTTTTAACAGTTGAAATTCTGAAGCCCAAGCTATCAACAACAGCACCCTCATGGTGACCTGCCTCTGACAACACTTTTTTTGTTGCCTCAAAGGATGGATTATGATCAGCCCCGAGGCCTTTGCTCTTTCTGTCATATCTTTGCCTTAAAAGTGCAAAAAAGTAATCATGTGTAGCTATTGTTGTTGATGTTGATTAACCACGCACAACGATCTTTGGGTTTGAGAGGTTATGCTAGACCAAGAGGCAGACACCACAGTGGATGCTCCTTTCATGAAAAATAGTTCACTAGGCCTAGGGTGAACTGGGGGGGGGGGGAAGAATCCATATGGCGGAAACCCCACTACCTACAACACCGACACATCATACCCCCTGTCTGTGATACAGACTTGACCCCATGTGTAGTTGCTGGGGGGTCTCTGATGAGACAAAATAAGAACAGGCATACTTCTCCCTCAAGCATGTCTTACAAGTCAACTAACATGAGGTTGTGCATGAGGCTAGAAACCTCATCATATAAAATAAATGTCTACAGAAACCACCACTGCCAGAGCATATGAATGCTTAGTGCAGGCTTCCTGCAATGGGGGCCAGCTACAGTGGTGCTTCCATGCTCTATAGGAAGCAAAAGGAAAACGATGATGATTTTACAAAAGTAGAAAAGAAAATACTTGACACATGAACACAATGGAAATTAATACTGAAAATTCAAAAGCCTAGGGGTGCCGAGATTACGTAGATGTGATACACAGGTGATAAAGTCTGCTTTCAAGCCTCCATTTGTAATAGCCACAGGATTCTAATGATATACTTTTTTGTTAATCATTGGTCTTTCACACTATATATTTTTTTATCTTTAAAAAAATGTTTGGTTTTTAATAAAATGTGTGCGCGTTATCCATTTTACTGAAAATAATAGTCCTGATCAAGGTGCAAAATACTAAACTGTCAAAGAAATCTGTTTCTCTTACTTTTGAAACATATTCTTCTATTTTGGGTCTGATGTTTATTTCAATATTAGTTTTACTGCAGTATGCTATGACCTTCTCTTTCCTTTATGTAGTGAAAGTTTGGGATTATCCACAAATGTTGGGCAGATGCATGTGGGAAACTTCCAGAGAGTGTGGACTGGTTTTTTTTACATCATGTCCAATGACAAATGGCTTATCTTTCTCAACAGTTCTATGCTGGTTACTGGCAATGTCATTTACTTTGATAAAATTCATACTATTTATAAAATTCTGACAACAGAAGGAATACAATGACTGACACCATAAAGATCACTGCAAAAAACATCAGACCCCTTAAGGATTAAAACAGCTACCCTACTTCAAATCTATCATTTGAAAAAATGCACTCACTTTACACATACAGTACCATTCAAGGTTTTCTATTGAAACAAAACCTCACCTTTCCTTCCTTTGATGGTAATAGGAGTGATCTCATCTTTAAAAACTCCACTCTCATGGGCTGTAGACAAAATATGTTTTCTCATTTTATAATAAATTTTCAGATAGAACGAACAATTTAACACACTGGGGTTCTGGATAATATAAACTAAACTCATACTTAAAAAAACAAAAACAAACATATACACAGTAACACACAAAATTATTATATTCTAAATGATGCTAACAAGACCTCAAGTGGTCTTTCAAAGTTCTCTGAGAAAACACAGAAGTAATCTTTCTTCCTCAGGCATTATCTTCGAGTCGCGACTAATATGAGATTGTGCATTGGACTAGCAGTTTTCTATTTGCTACAGGAACCATTAATGCATGAGCACAAAAAAGCTGGCACAGACTTCCTGCAAGGGTTTTAACTGCAGTGGTGGCCCAATTCAGCGTAAGAAGATTAAAAAAAAAAAAAGAGAATGGTGAAAGAATTAATAATACTAACAAGGAAGCATAATTTATTTCTTACAACAAAGTAAACATGGAAAGTGCTGGACGAGAATTCCCAGATCAGGAGGACTAAGAGAGGTCCACACTGAGATGAAAGAAATTTCATATCCCTTTTTTCCCCCCTCAGCACTCTTCACTACCAGTAAAGCATGTGGCATTTACTGCATCGTTCCATTGAATTAATTTACCATTCAATTATTCATCTTAACATACACAAACCACATGCAATTCCTATACTGCTTCATTGCTGCGGGACACAAAAGCACTGGGCATTGCAAAATTTCACAATTCTTACCTTTCTTCCATCTTGTTTGTGTCTGTACAGCATATTTGTCACAATCTTCTCTGCTGATTCCATATTTTTCTGCCAGGTTTTCTGCAGTCATTCCCATTGGTAGCTTCACATAAGAATCTGTCAGACCTTCCCACAGCGTGTCTTGCAGCTAAACAAAATGGAAACAAAATGGAAACAATACTTTACCTTACTTATCTTCCCCTCACGTGAGGTGTAGAAATTTGAAGAGAGAAACATTCTCTACTTACTTACTTACTTAGTCGTTGTTCCCCTCTGGGTCTCCGTGAGGTGTAGAGGTTTGGACATGGCCAAAGAGAGAGCGCCAGACTACTATCCTCATTCTGGTTCCATTTCATTCTTTATCGGCTGTATGGCCAAACCACCGCTCCATCTGGTTGCGGACCCTACGTACCTCATTTCTGAGGTTTATGGTAAAACATTCACCTTTTCTAAACAATCTTGATAACAAGACTATTTAAAAACCCTTATGAAAGTTTCACACTCCCCATCCCTGCAGAGTAAATAAATTGTATTACTTCATAATGTTTACACAGTTTAAAAAAATAATATTGTTTCACACTGCCTGAGCAATACAACCATTTTTACATCAATTTCAAAATTTTGCAAGCACGTAACAGAAAAAATACACTGTTTCTCTATAGTATAACACTGTTTATGCAGTTTAAAAAATATACAATTTCCTTCTGTTTAATTAGTAAAAATGTGTAATTTCACTATTTGTGCAAATTAAAAAAAAAAAATCACACAAAGGATTAGGTTTGGTTTTAAGGATCATCTTCATTGCACACAGACAACTCCATCAGTGCTTCAATCTCCTACCTTACATCACACAAGGAGGATCTCAGCACAGTGAACAAACTCTGTCGCACCAGCGAGGATCCCAATGTGTGTATACAGGAATCACACATTCTATAAATATTTTTGTGGTGGGTAGGTTTTCTTAATTTTTGTAAATTTTGTCAGGGCAGCAGCTGCACAGCCTACTCTTTACGATTTCCAACTGACGAGGGATTTTTAACGTGAGCAACTTGTAAACAGAATCTATTTTTTTTCGCCCTTATCTGAGAAGGCTACGCATTCGATCACACTACCTATGAGATCAGGAGTATGACATCATTAGGACTGTTTCATAGGGGTAGTTACATAGCTGACACTCTGGAGAGTGTTGTGGTTGGATTCTGCTCAAGTGACTGTTGAGTGGTATATGTTGTGTTCTGAGCCGAACTGATCCCCCTTTGTAAGATGGCTGATTTTGTCATTAGGATCAGGACTGGCCATATGTCTGTAAACCTCTCTTCCCGTGTTTTCCATGGCCCACCTGTTCAGCCAAATTTCTTTGTTTGTTGTTCGTATGAGTGATTTGGCTGTTTGGAGAGTTGTTGCTGTGAGTGGTTGTTCTTTTCTTGTTCCCTTCTTTGCTAATCTGTCTGCTCTGTCATTACCTGGTGTATCTGAGTGACCATGGATCCACTGCATAACTATTCTGATTCCATAGGAAATGATAAGCTGATCAGCATCCAGGATTAGTTTGGCTAATTCAGTTCTACAATGTCCACTGCCATTCAAAGCTTGAAGGGCAGACACTGAGTCAATAAAAATGACAATGTTTTAAGCCTTTGAGGGAAAGGCATCAAATACAGTCTTTAGATGGTATACGGCTGTTTCCAGTGCAATGATTTCAACTTCATAGTTGGAGCCAAACTCCCTGCATGCATCAAACAGCTCATCAATGGATCCACCTGGATAACATATGTAGACTCCATAACCTGATTTGATGGTGGCTTTAAATGCAGATCCGTTAGTATAGACATGCAACCATTCCTCTGGGTAGGGCCTTATAATTTTCATCTTGAAACTGTGTATATATGGATTTTCTTCGTGAAGTTACTTGTTTTTTTTTTTTTTAATAACTTTTTCTGTCCCTTGTGCTATTAAGCATTAAGTGAAGAAATAGTTTTTATTCATTTGTGAAATGTGTTGCACTGATTGACGCAAGTACTTCTTCTTCGTTCGTCCTGAAAAGGACGGTGGTTGCGTTGTGTCTGTTTGCGCCTAAGCTGTGATATCTGCACCTTTCGGTCGACACATCCGACTTCTGCACAGCATTTTTTAAGGACCGGGTTTGCCTTCCCATTTCGATCCATGCTCGCTCAGCCAGCCTGCACTGCTGCAGACTGTTTCCAGGACCACCACGTGGAGGTGGAGCACGGTCTTGACCAGCTCTGGTTCGCTGGTCCTGACGCAGGCAGTCAAGCTATGAGTCGCTGACTGCATTCACTATTGCTGCATCTTGGGGTCCCAACGCAAGTACAATTTTCTACAGAACTTCTTTAATATTGCACATTCCCTGTCCTATTGGGTCTCCTTGCGCTGTGGCCAGATTTTTTGTGTGGTTAAAGCTTATGCTGATAGCTGATTTGGCTGTATTCTGACTAGGTGTCCAAATCATTTTATTTTCTGTGTCTCTATACAGCTGATCCAAAGTGTTATTCCTGTTACTGTTACTTCCAAAATTCATTGCTTCTTCTTAACCTTATAGTGACATTTACAGCTATTCTCTGATATTTCCTTTCACATGTGCAGCCATTTTACATAAGCACCTTGTGAAGTTACCAGGGGTCTCTAATGAGACAAAGAAAACCTGCTCCATCAGGCATGTTGTGCAAGGCAACTAATACGGGGGTTGTGCATGAAGCTAGAAACATCATCATATAAAAAAAATTCTACAGAACCCACCACTGCAAGAGTATGGGAATATTTGGTGCAAGCTTCATGCAAGAGTATGGGAATATTTGGTGCAAGCTTCATGCAAGAGTATGGGAATGTTTGGTGCAAGCTTCATGCAAGAGGGCCAGTTACCGTGGTGGTTCCATGCTCCATGTATCTTCCCATCTTACACATTATATAGTGATAATTTTTTACACGAAAAGAAAATGGTTTTACTTCTAATTATATTCACTTACTTATTTATATTGTGATGCTTTGCATGATGTGGTGCCTACTCATTTACCTCTTGGAAGTTTTGTATGACTAACTGACTGCCTCTTGAAGTTTTGTGTAACAAACTGACTACCTCTTGATGTTTTGTGTGTGACTGACTGACTACCTCTTGAAGTTTTGTGTGAGTGACTGACTACCTCTTGAAGTTTTGTGTGAATGACTGACTACCCCTTTAAGTTTTGTGTGAGTGACTGACTATCTCTTGAAGTTTTGTGTGAGTGACTGACTACCTCTTGAAGTTTTGTGTGAGTCACTGACTACCTCTTGAAGTTTTGTGTGAGTGACTGACTACCTCTTGAAGTTTTGTGTGAGTGACTGACTACCTCTTGAAGTTTTGTGTGAGTGACTGACTACCGCTTGAAGTTTTATGCGAGTGATGTATTTCATTGACACAAAGAAAGAATAAGACCCCTGCTCCTTCAAGCACGTCATAAGAAGTGACTAACATGAGTTTGTGAATGAGGCTGGCAGCCTCATCACATAAAACTAATTGCTACAGAAACCACCACTACAAGAGCATATGAATGCTTTAATGCAGGCTTCCTGCACAGGGACTGGCTGTAGTTGTGGCTCCATAAGGAGCAACTAGAAAAATATTTTGCACGAATGATGTGTGCAGCTCTTGAAGTTTTGAATGAATGCTTGGGACTGAAGACGCAGCAAGAGATGAATGCAGTCAGCGACTCGTAGCTTGACTGCTTGCATCAGGGTCAGCAAACCAGGGCCGAGAGAGTAGGGATCAAAGAGGGAAGGTAAACCCGGTCCTAAAGAATGCAGTGTGGAAGTTGGATGTGTTCGGGCCGAAAGGCGCAAATATCGCAGCTTCGATGTAAACGGCAACACAATGCAACCAACGTTCTTTTCTGGACAAACGTGGAAGAAGAAGAAGAATGAATTCTTGTGACTACTGAAGTTTTATAGGATATATACGTCTCCTGAAATTTTGCATGAGTGATGTGTACAACTCTTGAAGTTTTTATGAATGATGTTCATATTTTTTCAAGTTCCCCCTTTTTCCTTTCACTTCATTATTTCCACTAGCATTAACCTTTTCTCTATGACAAAAATATTGCAGCTGTTTTATGCATACTCCTTGAAAGTGCATACTCATGAAGTTTTTAAGAACTTTATAATTAGGGATTCTTCACATTCCCACCTTGAGGTCCTCCCCAAGTCTGGTACCAAAGCGAATATTCCTCACTGCATAGGGAGCTTGGCTCATGTTTTCTGTGCCTCCAGCCAGAACAAGATCACTTAAACCCAGCAAGATATCCTGAAGGAAAGTTTATGTAAAAATTAGACTAGTGACAACGGAACATAGTAAAGAACAAATAAATAATAATTAAAATACATATAAACTATTTTGCACATGACAAGAACAACAAGTTACCATTATTGTTACAAGGGTTCAGCTTCGCTGCAAATTTCTCAAAGGATGTCTAAGTCCAATGCTTCTGAATATGTCTCAAACCCTAACCAGTACCCAAAGTAGGAATCATTTGCTAAATTATGCCCATTATAAATTCATATTGTTTACACTTAAAACATCTCGGCAAAAACTTAGAATTTATTAGCTGTTATCTGCATTGTCCTTACCTGTGTACCACTGACAATGGCCTGGAAGCCTGAACCACATAGTCTGTTCACAGCAAGGGCAGGTACAGCTTCTGGGACTCCACATTTAAGACCAACATGGCGTGGCAAATATATCCCATCAGCTGATGACTGAAAAATTAGTAAAAATCAGTGTCAAGCTAAACTTCATTATAATGTAGAGGCACAAGTAGGGCTGAGATTGATTTAAAAAGTCTAAATCAAATTTATTTCATCAGTATTAATTAATAAATTTTGAACAATCTGATCAATAAAAAAAAAAAATCGTAACTAACATTTTATGTTAAATCACTAAGGACTTTATTTATTTTATTTGGTACAAGGCAACATCCTGAAAATAAAATGAAAATGCTGAAAAGTTACTACCAAAAATGTATTATTATTGACCATACTTGCAAAATTTCATATTACAAACCTCTAACATAGCAAATGCTCTTGCATTTAAGCAAAAAACATAAACAATGCTAACATTTAATAATCAATTAAAATCTGTTTCATCAACTAATCGATCAAAAATTTTGTTTACACATTAGTCAATTAATTAATCATCAAAGTTCTCAGCCGTAATAAGTGTATAACACAGTATTTTCCACTTTCCATTTTACTCCCAACTCAAAATACCATTAAGACTGTTTAGAAACTGCTAGACCTAGCTTGGTGGTCCATGATTCGATCCCCAGTTGAGGCAAGATTTTTTAGACCGCAATCGGCTCTGGGGTTGACCCAGCCTCATGAATTGGGTACCAGAGTAACTCTGGGAAGGTTAAGGCGGCTGGCGTGATGCTGACCACATCACCCCTAGTGTGCCGATGGTCAAGAAAATATGGGCCTAACACCATATTCCCAATATGCCTCAATGGGTGTAACGGGATCCTTTATCTACCTAACCTTACTTAAGGCACATTACTCCCAACTCAAAATACCATTAAGACTGTTTTGAAACTGATAGACAATCATGTGATGAGGGTGTTTCCTGACCTTTTTTGTTTAGTAGAAACTCCTAACATGATTTCTTTTCCTGTCCAAAGGAACCCCTTTTTCTAACAAGTCTCACTAAAGATGATAGCTGGAAGTACAACTTAGTATTATATATTGTATTTCTCCAATCATCTGTACGTCTTGTTGTGATTATTCTGCACAAGCCGGAGAAGGCTTTGCCATGAGGACAATTTTTTATTTATTTTAAATAACACAATGAAGCTCTCAATAGTCATGGGCATTATATCACATGTACTTCATTCAGTGCAAAAAACTGTGCCAATGAAATGATGCAGTAAAAATCCTCCTCCTGTCTTTTGTTTCAGGTTCCTGGAACTTTTGGCCTGGCTAATAATAGCTAAATTTATTTGCATTTTTTTCTTTTCAGTTCAGTTGGTGTTTGTTCATTATTATTGCCATATAAGCATTACCACGCTCATATGTTACCAGGGGCCAGACAAAAAACAGTAACTCTGTACACTAACAAGCATGTCATAGGTGGCAAGTAAGAAGGGCTGGGGATGGGGCCATTTATCACATCCTGCAAAAACTGTAAGCCAACAACAAGAAACCTTCAACAACACTTTGGACAAATCAACCAAAGCCAATAATTCAACTCAGTCATCAAAAATGGAAGGTCCTCTGTTAAGGATGTTAATGTTAATCAGAATCGACGTCACTGCACTCCGGGCAAACCCATAGGTGCTCACTCTCCCTCAGCAAATGTTGAAAGGTATGAATGCTAACTGTTCCTGTTGTGCACTGGTTGTATACAATTCACCTTCTATGGGTGCTCTTGAAGCTAGTCTATCAACTCTTTCATTGCAGCATACACCTACATGACCAGGACAGTAGATCCATATCAGTTCTTGAAGATTCGATGCTTCTATGGAGGTTTTCCATTCATGTCAGAGTCATCTATTTTGGACCTTTAGAAGCATTGATTGTGAGTCTGATACAATAACTGCCTTTGTTAATAAAGTTTCAGACAGCCATATTAAGGCAGCAGTAATTGCCTCTACCTCCATTCTCATGCTAGAGGTTGTTATCATGTATGCTCCGCTATGTTAAGCGACGGTTCTGCCCTTTACTCTAGCAGAGAAGCCCCACCCTAATTTATTACCATGGATTACAGACCCATCATCCCCAGCATTAACATTTATAAACTGATCAATTTCCAGCTCTTTTCTCCCATTGGCCCAAGTTCTGCACTCTCTACCAAGGCTGATGATGACTTGCTGGTAGTTCATCCAGCTCTCATCTGACTTACTCCACTCGTCTCCCTTGAATTTATTTTCATGGTTCTACAGTACAAAAAGGTGGAAATTCATAACATCCATATTTACGACGCCATCTTGAGGCGTTCGTAATGTCATCTATTGCCATGTTTGAAGCAAGAATGGCACGTTTAAAGCACACTTTAAAATCTTTGTCAAAAAGAATGACCCTAAGTCTAAGGTGAACCAGAGTGCCGAGGGACTGCATGATAGTTGGGTGAACAGTCATAAACACTGGCTGTCTGGAGGACGAGCGGGACAGCACCAGGCAGATGGACTCCCTAAGGGACATCCCTTGCCTCTTCCCTGGTATGGTGGCACCAAATATTTCCACTATCTATTGCAATGCTACCATGAGTTTTCTTTCAAACAAGAATCATCATGGGAGTTACGGATCGTGCTCTGCCGATGATACCTTTGATAAATGAAACTAAAATATATGAATGCAGATTCGTGACATAAATAGAGTAAGCTGATACCCTGTCAACTCTTTAGAATACCAAATTATGTTAATAAAAAGTTTAATTTCACATCAGCATAATGTTTTAATACTCAGTTAATCTAATGTTAACTTTCAGTAACAATGGGCTGGCACCCGCGTGTTGATGTGGCCTAAAAGGGTGTTATAGTAACACTATAACCTAACAGGCATCGCACAGACAACTAAGGAGGATTGGGACATCCCCCAACAAATTTTTTTTTTTTAAATCCAACACATACAAACCAGCAGATAAATCATTGCAGCCATCCAAGATTGATGATGGTCTTATATTAGGTAAATTTATGATAGGGCCCAGGACTGCAGACTCATCATTTTTTTAATGGGAGGGTTGCCACCTGGGGTGTATGAACAATATGAACAAGTGAAGTCTGCACAGGTGGGTAGCTATAAGACTGATATTTTGAGACTGTGATAAACAGGGTGGAAGGGAACACAGAGAACAGATTGAATATGGGAGAAGTGGTCCTCACTTGAGAACAGAAAATCAGATTGCTTATATATGCATAAACAAGAAGTTAGATCATTATTAAGTATGAAGAGAAACAGATGTGGCATCAGATCACCATCTTCTGTTAGCCAAAATAAAGATGAAGCTCAAAAGATAAACAACAGTACATGGCTACAGGCAACAGTTTATCTGGGACATCTCATATGCTAAATAAAAAACAGCTAGAAGATGTAGGAAATACAGAATACCACAGGCAACAGATAAAAATATATGGAATGAAATGTGAAGAAGTTCTGAGAAAAAGATAATGCCAGCACAAAGCATGGGTAACAACAGAAGTCACCTATAAGACAAAGGAAATGGGGGAAAAGACATCAGATTTAAACAGAAGCAAAACCAGAAGTTCCAGAGCCAAAGCTATTGAAATATACATAGAAGCAAACAAAGATGAAACATCAGAAGAGACAAGAGGAAATTTACTCGTTAGTTAGCAAGAGGGCAAAGGAAGCTGCAGCGAAAGGAAATATGAAAGACCAATACAATAAAAAGAAGCTAAGAGGGAAATACAAGCATATCAAACTGTCTTAGTATGGAAATTTGCTTAGAAACACACAAGAGTAAATGAAGAGATGGACAAAATATATCGAGGGACTTTAAAACAGACCAGCTCCACAAGACTACCCAGACATCCAGCTAGCACAAAAAAGAAGTTACAATTGTGAAAAATCATATAAGGAAGAAATAAACAAAGCCATAAAGCTTCTAAAAGATGGAAGAGCATTCCAACAGTGGCCATCAAAGTAGACACTGACACCTCTACAGAGATACTAAACTAATTATTAGGTAAAGTATGGGAGAGAGAAGAAATAACAGCTGAATGGAAGGAAGGATATTTGGTCAAATTGCCCCCAAAAAAAATGGAGATCGAAAAGAATGCATTAATTACAGAGGAACAAAGTTATGTAAAGTAAATCAAGCTAAGCTTACTGCAATAACATTTCCAAACACAACTGAGTTGACATCATGGGGATTCACATTTCCAGCCTTCAGAGCTGCCTGTGAGGCATAAACAGCAAGGTCTGTAGCAGATATGTCTTTCACTTTTCCACCAAATGCGCCAAAAGCAGTGCGCTTGGCAGCAACAATATAAACACCAGTTACAGCTGTGTGGAAAAGTTATAAAAAATAAAAAGTAAATTAAAGATAATGTCACTCTAACTCATAATTACGCGTCTGATTGGCTAAATGGTTAAAGTGCTTGCCTGTCAGGGTGAAGTAACCAGGATCTAGGGTCGAAACCTGGCAGCATCATCAAGATGCTCCAAGCTGTAAATGGGTACCTGGCTCTGCTCTTAGTTAGAAAAAGTGAGGCAGCAAGGAAGGGAACTGGTTTCCCCACATCATATAGCTAGACCTAGTATGGTGAAGTCTCTAACACTTCACTCCCCTATGGCATTATCTGTTATGGGACTCACTTTTTAAAAAGTCATAAGAAAAAAAAACAAATTAAAATATCATTTGAAAGACAAACGCTTAATCAACTGAAGAAGAACAAAAGTTGCAACGGCCTAACAGAGATTCAAAACCACAGTTTCAGTCAGCAACACTGCCTTGCACACAACCAGTTTAGTGTGTGTGGTCAAGACATGTCCTAAAAATAATGTGAAAAAAAATATCCATCAAACATTCTGGCTGGGAAATTAGCAAAATAAGACTCGTAATACAGTCACTCAACTTTGGTCTCACCAATTGTAGTCACTAATGACAAATCATGTAACTGATAAATATAACAGTATTATAAATAAGAAAATAAGGGAAAACATTACGGACATCTGATTAGACAAATCGTAATCCTTATTAAAGGGAAAGACCAAGGTCACAATGAATAGAGGAAAACAGAGGGACAAAGAGTGACAATGTAAGAAAGTGAACAACACTGTGAATTAACAGAAACAAATGGTTTACACTCACTCCAGCCATCTTACCAGAGATCTTCTTCCTTTGCAGTGAATGTATTTTTCTGTCAGCTCATATTGTACTTAGTTCGTTTCTTATTATTGGCTTTTTAGCCATGTGAGGTTGCAGGGGGTCTCTGATGAGGCAAAGAAAGAACAGGACTACTGTTTTCTCAGGCTTTTCATACACTAGCAACTAATATAAGGTTAAGTATGGGGCTGGCAACCTCATAATTTAAAACACATTACTTCAAAAACCACTACCTCAAAAGCATTATATATATATATATATATATATATATATATATATATATATATATATATATATATATATATATATATATATATTATATATATATATATATATATATATATATATATATATATATATATATACCCTTCCAGATCCATAATCATCAACTATTCTTCTCTACCTTTCAACCCACCAAGAAGGTTAATAGGCCTTCAATAAACTTAAACTTTCCTGTCTCAAGCCACCAGCTCAAGGCCTTTCATGTCTTCATCCCCTTCAAGTCTGTCTCCAGTTCTCTTCTCCATGTGTTCTGTGGTATTCCTTTACCTCTCTTACCCTGGGGATTTCAGATCAAGGACTGCCTGGTAATGCTATCAACAGCTTTTCTCAATGTGTCCTATCCATCTCCAGCATCTTCCTCTCATCTCCTGCTCCACTGGCGCCCATCTAGCTCCCATCATCAGCTGCACATCAGTGATCCTGTCACACCATCTCAATCCTACTTTTCCTGGCAAGCATCCACCCATAACAGTCTGCAGTCCCTTTTGATCCCCATGTCCCAGAGCCATAAAAGAGGACCAAACTGACACTCAAATTGAAAATTCTGATTCATATGCTAGTATTGCTAGATCCGACAATAATTATTAATTGCCAACTAAACTGATGGTGCCCTGTAAATTTCGATTTCAATAGAAAGAGAACAAAAGACCTGTGGCAGTATTCCTAGATATAGCTTGGGCTTATGATGATTTCTGGAGAGAAGGTGCTCTCTTTAAAATGAAGAAGACAAGAATTACTGGCAAAATATATTGATTGTCAACCTCGCTATGTAAAACAAATTGCTCCAGAAATCACGAAATTAGGAAGGTGAAGGTCTTACAATACATATGATTTATGGCAAGAGAAAATCAATTAAATATCTAACTGGAAACTTACTACTTACTTAGTCGTTCCCCTGCTACCGTGAGGTGTACAGGTTTGGAAGAGAGAGCGCCAGACTATCCTATTGGTCTGTCTTCCTCCTGGCCTGGTTCCATTTAGTCCTCGATCCTTCAAAGACTGTCTAATGTTGTCCTCCCAGCGGACTGTGGGTCATCCTGGCGGTCTAGATCCCTGGCTCTTTGTTTTCCATAGGGACCCCAAGATGCAGCAATAGTGAATGCAGTCAGCGACTCATAGCTTGACTGCCTGCGTCAGGACCAGCGAATCAGAGCTGGACAAGACCGCACTCCACCTCCACGTGGTGGTCCTGGAAACAGTCTGCAGCAGTGCAGTCTGGCTGAGCGAGTGCGGATCGAAATGGGAAGGCAAACCCGGTCCATAAAAAATGCCGTGCAGAAGTCGGATGTGTCGACCGAAAGGTGCAGATATCACAGCTTAGGCGCAAACAGACACAACGCAACCACCGTCCTTTTCAGGGCGAATGAGGAAGAAGAAGAGGAAGAAGAAGAAGAAGAAGTTTCCCATGCTTGTCGTGGTAGCCGATCTTCTCCCATTCTGCAGACATGGCCAAACCATCTTAGTTGGGACTGTTCTACTTGGGTCTGCAGGGGGTGGGATTTTAGGCCTTGACATATCGTCTGGTTGCGGACCATGTCTCTTCTTGTTACTTCAACCACCTTCCTCAGATACCTCATTTCTGAGGTTTGGATCTGGCTTTTGTGGGTTGTAGTCACTGCCCATGACTCGCATCCATATGTCAAGACTGGGACATAGGTGGAGCGGTATACAGCCATCTTCGTTTTCTTACCAACCTCTCTCTTGCTGAGGAATCCTCGATTTATGGCCTGAAAAAGTCTCCCAGCTGCTGCTTTTCGAGTGGCCAACTCTTCTGATGCCTCCCTTTCGGTCTATAATAGCTCAGAGATATTTAAAGTGGTCGACCTGCTCCAGGACCTGTTCTCCCAGTTTAATCTGATGTCTTCTTTCTTCTCGTGATATCACCATGGATTTTGTTTTAGAGCTGCTTATGACCATCCTTCTCTTCTCCAGCTCTTCCTTCCAGACTTGCAGGTTGGATTGGAGATGTGCCTCTGATTTAGCAATCAGGGCAACATCATCAGCAAATGCCAGCTCTGAAATACATACCTGTCTCATCTTCCAGTACCCCACTGAATACTTTCTTGTTCTCTCCTTACATGCCTTGGTTCTCTCCTTACATGCCTTGATAACATCATCCATGAGGAGTATGAAAAGATAACGTGACAGGATATCACCTTGTCTTACACCAGTGGTGGTCCTGAACTCTTCTGACTTATGGTTTGCTGTCCTCACATAATTTCTGCAAGACTTGTAGAAGCTCTGTATAGCATGAATCAGAGGTGCGGAATGTTCTTCCTTGCCAAACAGTCCCAAAGTTTGCTCCAGGGGACCCTGTCAAACGCCTTTTCCAGATCTATGAAACAAAGATGGATCTCACTCTTATACTCAAGGGCCTTTTCACTCAGCTGTCTGAGTGTGAAGATTAGGTATTGAGTACTTCGGTTCGCTCAGAATCCGCACTGATCCAATTGTGGCTCAGCTAGGCGTTGGAGTCTCTGCTCTAGGATTCTAGAGTAGATTTTACCAGGGACACTGAGAAGGGATATGCCTCTGGGTTTCCACACTGTCGATTGTCACCCTTTTTGAAAATTGGTGTTATGATGGCAATCTCCCAGTCCTTTGGTATGGTCTTGTTGCACCACGCTGCCTGTAGAACCCTTAAGAGTAATAAGTCGCCTGATGCTCCCATGTACTTAACCATTTCTGGTGTTATACCATCATGCCCTGCTGCTTTGCCCATCTTGATTTTCTCCAGTGCTGCTTTCAGTTCTTCCATCTTTATGTCATCTTCACCATCATTGGTTTCCTCTTCTGTGCTCATCATAACCCTCCACTCCCAAAGGAGCATAGGCCTTCAACAAACACATGCCAAGTCCTCCTGTCACGTGCCATCATCTCAAGTTCTTTCCACGTTCTCCTCATCATTTTCACCTCTGTCTCCAGCTCTCTTCTCCATGTGCTTCTTGGTCTACCTCTGCCTCTCTTGCCCTGGGGGTTCCAGAACAAAGACTGCCTTGTAATGCTATTAACAGGTTTCCTCAGTGTGTGTCCTATCCATCGCCATCGTCGTCTTCTCATCTCTTGACAGTGTAGACAGAGAATCACTTTGGAAATTGATGAGGCATTATAGAGTTCCCCTGAAGATCTGTACTAGTGGTTATCATTTCTGATGCTTGACCATGCTCACCATCATGGAGTTGAGAAATATTCTTTCCATCTTTCCATTACTTCCTTCAGGGCAGTAAGCAATTTGCCTTGCTTGTCCTTTATAAACTTGAGAGGGCATTGTTTTTCCTTCCTCATGTTCTTTAGGGTCTTATAGAACAATTTCTGGTTTTCATGCGCATCTTTTTCTAGCTTTTCTCCAAATTCTTCCCAGGACTTCTGTTTTGCTGCTAGCACCTTGTTCTTTGCTTCTGTTCTAAGTATCACATATTCTCTATATTTCTCTATTTGTCTTGCTGTGTTTTTAGCTCATAAGTATTGTTTCCATGCCATTTTCTTATCTCTTATTTTCTCTTTGACTTCCTCTGTCCACCAAGGTGTCCTCTTTCTCTTGTTCCCAAGTCGGACTTCACCACATGCTTCTGTAGCAGCTGTCTTTATGATGTCCTTGAATTTAAGCCAGAGGGTTTCCAAGTCATCAGGTTGTTCTTCTGTGTTTCTCACCGCTGTAGCAATAAGCCCCTGATATCTGGTCTTAATTTCTGGCTCTCTCAGCTTGTAGGTCTTAATGCTCATTTCTCCCGTTTGTTTACTTGGTTTCTTGCGTGATGTTGGGCAGTGCCTAGACTGAGCAACTCTTTCAGTTGTTCTTTTGATTGTAAGCAGGTAGTGATCACTTCCAATCTCTGGCCCTCTCCAGACTCTAGCATCCTGGACATATTTGAATAAGCTCCTCCTAACAATGGCATAGTTGATCACTGACTTCTCATTCTTTGTTGGTTCACATCTAGTGTATGCATGTATGCGCTTATGGGGGAACTTTGTGTTTGTAATGATCAGATTCTGCTCATTGCAGAATCTAAGGAGTCTCTTTCCATTGTCATTGAGAGTATCTTCTCCATATCTTCCGATAACTCCACCCCATCTAGCATGGTCATTTCCAACTCTGGCATTGAAATCTCCGAGCATGATAACTTCATCTAGGCAGTCATCCACTGTCCTTTGAAGCAGCTCAAAGAATTCCTCCTTGACCTCTGCTCTCTCATCCTCATTTGGCCCATACACTATGACCAGGCTGACTATGGTTTCTCCTTCTTTTAGTTTTACAACCATAATGCGCTCAGAGACAAAGTTCCATCCCTTGATACTATCTTTCTGGTTTTTGGCCACAATGCAACCCATGCCCCCTTTAGCTCTTTCAGATGTGGGTACACCACTGTAGAGCAGCGTGTTGCCATCGAGATCCATGACTCCTTGTCCCTTTTTCTTTGTTTCCGTTATAGCCAGGATTTCTAATTTTGCTTTCCTCATCTCTTCCACCAGCTCCTCTTCTTTCCCATTTATACTTCTTGTGTTCCATGTTCCATAAGTTGTAGTCCGTTCCAGTTCATCGCCTTTAGAATCAGTCCGGTTTTCTCTCTTGTAGTTCGCGTAATCATGTTTTAAAGCAAACAGGTGACTGGCCTGTTGTGCCTTTGCATGGTGGAGGAGCTGCCTCCTTACGGCCTCTAACTGGAAACACCAGGCCTTTACCCCCACCCCCTGAATATTATTTTTGTTTGATTTTTTTTGGTTTGGTTTTGTTTTATCTTGTTTTTGGTTGGGGTTTTTTTTTTTTAACATACATGTAAAATTGGTAACTTTGATTTGACTTATTTACAATGATCTGACAGATGTGATGCCGCTTTTTTTCCATATCGGCAGTTAGTTGTATTATTTGGAATTGAAAACAATATAAATCCTAACTATGACCCATCAGAGGTTGAACAGGACATTTTTCATCATTAAATTTAAAAAAAAAAAAAAATATTGAAACCACTGCTGCAATAGTGCAGACTTTCTTTTTTTTTTTTTAAACAAAGTATCCCGTTCAACCCTTGATGGGTTATACTTAGGATATTTACAGGCATGCAATTCATCCATAACTGGAGTAGGTGTTGAGAATAGATAGACCTAGAGAATTGCACAATATAGTAAAACAGTATATAACAAGAACTAAAATTTATATATAAGGATCAATGATGGTGTGAGGAAAGGAGTAATCTGACAGGGTGCGCGTGTAGATGATGGCAGATAATTTATGAATTTTGATGTAATCTCAAACACCCCTGGGTTTTCTCACTTTTTTTTTTTTAAATTTAATGATGAAAAATATCTTGTTCAACCTCTGATGGGTTATAATTAGGATATATATTGTTTTCAATTCCAAATAATATGAGCAACTGCCAATATGGGAAAGTGGCATCACACCTGTCAAATCATTGTAAATAGGGCAAATTATAATTACCAATTATGCTTGTTTGTTTTAAAAAAAAAAAACCCAAACAAACAAAAACGAGATAAAACCTAACAAAAAACCAAACAATAATATCAAAATAAAAAATATTAAGGGGGAGGAGTGTAAAGACCTGGTGTTTCCAGTTATATAATTGACTTTAATAGATATTTAATTCACTTTCAACTGTCAAAAGTCATATGTATTGTAAAAACTGCATCAGACCTTCACCTCCCCAACTGTGTGTGTGACCTACCCTTTCCAAGAAACAAACAAACAATAAAAATAAAATAACAAACACAAAAAATGAAAAAAAAAACAAAGTAAAGTCTGTCATAAATGCTTAGTTGTTAACAAGGTGAAAAAAAAGTGAGAAAGCCCTGGGGTGTTTGCGATTACACTAAATCCACCAATTATCTGCCATCATCCACATGAGCACCCTATCAGACTACCCCTTGAATAGTCTTGCTACTAATGGTAACAATATGGTTATGATAATAGGGTAACAATATGATAATGATAAAGCAACAATGTGGCTTTCAAAGTATGGCAGAAATGAATAACAATGGGGCATGTTCTTCGATGTCATCCTTGTAAGTCGTCAACGTTGTTAGGGTTAAGATTGAGGTTAGGGTTTAGAGTTAGGTTTAGGATTACTAAACCTGACCAGGTTTAGGATTCCTAAACCTGACCCTTTCCACTTAATTGCTTTTTTTTTGGTTTTAAAAAGGTGATGAGGAAGATGAGAGGGCACTTAACAGCTGACCATTATTGCCTCTGCTCTTCCACCATCTTGGTCTACCCTGTTTTTTTTTTAAATTAATGAAGATAAACAGAAATCCCATTCAACCTCTGATGGGTTATAATTAGGATATATATTGTTTTCAATTTCAAATAATATGAACAACTGCCGACATGAGAAAGTGGCATCACATTTGAAAATAGGGATACTCACAATTGTGCTTAGGCCTATACGTTAAATAGAAAAATAAAAAACAAACAAACAAAATCAAGAAGAAACTATGAACAAGAATAATATTAAAGTGGAGGGGTGTAAAGGCCTGGTGGTTCTAGTTATATAACCGACTTTAACAGATAATTAATTGACTTTCATCTGTTAAAAGTCCATACATGCCACACTTAAAGGTTTACCCATAATCTGTACGGGGTGTTTGCGTTTTCAGATGTGTACGGGCCGTACACAGGTCTGTACAGGTTTTTTCGCCTAATTATTAACCCTTTCAGCACCATTATGACGTACGCCATACGGCATAAATCTTGACAATTTTTGTCGCTGTGCCGTACCGAGTACGTCACGGAAGTAGTGCGATACCTCGTTCCCATACACCTATAAAACGTACGTCCTATTTTAAAAGCACCAGAACTCTTCTGTTTACAATCGTATCGGCAATTGCTGGGCATAATCGGATTCAGCATTGAAAAATCTGGCCACTAAGCTTGAAACGAACAAAATATTTTACTGCTAGCGAATACGGTAGAACTGATAATAGTGATTTTACAAAAGCGAAAGTTACAAACATGGACGCTGCCATACCGCCGAATCATAAACATTTTGTGGAAAAAAGAGCACGAAAATTCTTGTTTGAGTTGAATTTATTCAACTTGAATGATTCTGACAACTCTTTTTACTGAGATTCTGGGTAATCTTTACATTTAGTGCCGTCGAGTATGTATAATATGTGTATTTTCGTACCATTTAGAGTTAAGGTTGAGGTTAGGTTTACGGTAGAAAGTGCGTAAGAAATGTAAATTTGAATAATAATACAAAACAAATTATGGGTAGGCCTAATATCGGAATGACGGTCGCCGAATGCTCTGCATGTATTTTCGTACCATTTAGAGTTAGGATTAGGGTTACAGTTGGGGTTAGGGTTAACCCGAAATCTAAATGGTACGAAAAATACATGCGGAGCATTCGGCGACCGTCATTCCGATATGACCAAATTATGAAACTGAAAAAAAAACCCACAAAAGCAAGGCAAATTTGCATCTTAACCAGGTCAGAGAAAAATTTATTTGGAGTTACTTCTCTTCTTAGAGGTTGTTTTTTTTTAATTTCGTTTCTTTAAAAAACAATGTGATTTTGCCTTGGGTGATCATCATTACGGTCATCCAATTGATTTATATTTATTAAATAATTTAATTACTATCAATGTTTGATTGACACTAAAATTCGTATGGGTTATCTTATAACGGCTATTCCAATTTTTGAAGTTCGGTAGAGAAAATATAATATTGCGCCAGTTTATATTTTCATTGCTAGCTTTAAAAAAAAAAAAATATATATACATATATATATATATATATATATATATATATATATATATATATATATATATATAACTATATATATATATATATATATATATATATTATATATTATATTTGATTTAAGATTCCTAAACCTAACCCATAACGCTTATTACTGGTCTCTTTAGATCTATACTTTTATAAGGCACTATAGAACACACACCAAACTGTTCTTCATTTCCACCATAAATTGTATTATTTTTTTTGCAGAAATAGACTAAATGATGATAGTCACAGCTTTTCTACAATACCGGTACAAAATAAATTCTAACTCTTGTTGTTTAGGTTTTAAAGCAAGTGAAGACATGCTTAAAAAGGCAAAGGGCATGTCACTATGATGGTGCAGAACCATCTAATTGAATATATTTGTACATTAATTAACTCTATTGTTACGTTTTTCAGTCTGTACAGGTTTTGCGGGTCTCTGTACAGGGTTTTTGGATTTGTTGTACAGGTTTTTCATGTCTGAGGTGTGGCATGTATGAAAGTCATATGCATTGTAAGAACAGCACCAGACATTCACATTCCCAGCCACTATATATTAACATTTGTTTGTGTTAAATATTGTTTGACTATATTATGCAGTTCCTTAGGTCTGTCTATTCTTAACACCTCTTCTATATTAATAGGTAAGTTTAATGCTTGCAAATAATCTAATATTGGTATTCGCATTTGTTCATACCTTTTACATTTTAAAAAGAAATGTTCTATATTATTGTCTTGAAGACATCCTGCACAGTAAGGTTCTTCTATTCTGAAATAGCCATTTCCCAGCTGTAGTCTGAGAAGTTTCTTATTACTGGGAATTTTCAATTCCCTAGATATCTGACATTTTCTTGTTGGAGCCTTGAACATCTTATATGTATGTCTTCCTTTCAGATTTTTATCCCACTCTGCTTTCCATTCATCTGTTATTAAATCTTTAATTAAGCTCTTAATTTCTGATTTACTCGTCCCTACATTTATTAGATTTTTATCAGATCTACCTTTCTTGGCTTCTTTATCTGCCTTTTCATTTCCTTCTATGCCGAACATGTGAAAAGGTATCCAAGCAATTAAGACTGAAACATACCCATCAGAGGTTGAACCGGTGATATTTATCTTCCTTAATTTAAAAAAAAATAATATACTGAACATCCCTCTGGAATATAAGAGTAGCCTATGTAGTAGCCAGAAATATCTCCTCTGACTTATATCAGGTCTACTACATTCTCGTAAGTTTCTAAGTGCCTTAATTGTTGAAAGAGAGTCAGTTAAAACTGTTAGTTTTTTTTATAAGGCCGTATCGAACACACTGCCCACTCTTCTTCATTTTAGCCCAAAGTATAGGCCTAATTAAAACAAAAAAAAACAAATCACTGACAATCTCACCCACAATTAGAAATTTGCAATCTATCATAAATGCAATAAAAGATGAGATATGATGATGCCAGAAAATGAATATAGGGGCCTACTATGTAAATTTGTTTTCGTAATTATAACAAATCTGGGGTTCCGTAAGATTAACGTTCTCTGTTATATTTAAAACATGACTTTCGGATTTAAATTCTTTCCGCTTTTTAAAATGAAATGTAACTAAATTTTTGTAACCGAGAGTTAAATGCACATATAAAACTAAAGCAAACGGTTTATAATACCTTTAGACAGCGCCATTTTTCAAGGATTCAAGTAGTGTCGCTTTCCACAGCAACAACTAAGTTCTGATTAAAATAGTAGGCTGATTAAAACAAAAATACAAATACTGTATGTAAATGTTTTTGTCTAAAGTCCACACAAACAAAGTGTAAAGTGCATAGGGTTACTATAAATAACGAAAAAACAATTTGGAATTCTCTCACCTTGGAAAAGCTATTAATAGAGAGTGCAACCTTTGCAATCAAAATTCGGACAATGTAAAAAGAAACGTCAAAGAAGTTATTGTTTTTGTTTATCTCTTGGAAAGGGGTGCACACACAAATACAGGGTGTCCGTTGGGCTCGTGTGTAC